>JBBPDB010000002.1:9967595-9982620 GCA_037974465.1 Brachypetersius altus | reverse complement strand
GTGTGAACAGCACGAAATTCAACCTCTGCATTTAACCCATTCACCAAGTGAAGCAGGGGGCAGCTACGAACACAGCGTCTGGGAATCAAACCCGGACTTTCTGGTCGCAGGGCCTAACCACTAGGCTACCAGCTGTAGTAGTAACCATAACTATGAGGAGTTTTTTAAGCGTAATCCTAAGAAACATAACTCATCTTTTGATTTTGACCACAAAAGCAGCAATGCTAATATATTCATGTTTTCTCTCTGACATTATTTTGACATTTAAGGAACATACAAGTAGCCAAGCACATCATATCCTGTAATGAGCTGCTAATTGATTGTGCCATGCGCATTCAGAAGTGGATGTTTGTTTTTCCTGCATTTCTGTGACCATATGGATTATTTGCAATCCATATGCTCATGAAAATGCTTCGTTATTATTTTTTAAAAGCCTTTATCCGCCTATATTTAAGACATCAGACATCAGTACTGGTTAAACCTAGTCAATGTCAGATATGTAGAATATTATATCAGTGAATGCTTTTTTTTATTCAAATATATTTTACTTATGTTATTAAGTAAATGTTGGGTGGGCAAGACCCCTGGCTCAATCATACCATGACCACCACTATCGCATTAACACTGCTGCAATCTCCCAGTTTTACGCAGAGCAGGAGTCACAGATTAAGTCACATGCTGATTTTTTTTGAGAATCGATTTACACGGGAATTCCCACAATAACGCGGAAACTGCAAAAATCCTCTGCCTTTTTTTTTGCTTTTTTGTGCAAATATATATTTTTTTTTTCTGGAGGGGACTGTAGACGACCTGGAAGCACTTTTTTCGAATTCCACTCCAGGGTTGAGTCCCCGTGCTCCAAATGCGATTTCACCATGGTGCAAGTACTCAGACACTTCAACTTATCAACCGTGGTGCAAGTACTCAGACAAAAACTCCACAGTTCAACTGATCTCCAAGATACCTTTCCAACAAGCCCTTATTTGTATTTTTAGCCCGAGTAGATCGGGGGGTTATTGTTCACCCCACCGTGGTGTCCCAATACTTTTGTCCAGCAACCTAATTTAAATTCCTTCCCGGCGAATACGGGTTTACCTTTTCTTTAAGGGTAATGCATTAAAGTGAAATTAAAGTGCTCTGGGTGTATATTTGGGGGCATATTTTGGGTTTACAATACAGAAATAGATATTTTTAGGCATTTTTTTTAAACAAAAACACAATTTTTAAAATCAAAACACAATGTGTTTTGACTATACGCGAGTATCCTTGGAAGGAAACACTCCACAAAATTATTATTATTAATAATAATAACAATTATTATTATTATTGTTATATGAAATATTGTATTAGTAATTGTACAGTAACCACCTTGTTACCATACTGAACTAATTTAAAGATTCTACTGATTGTTCTCTCTCTTTCTCTTAGTCCCCAGGCTCCCCCTCCTCCAGAGCAGTCATGGGAGGAGAAGCCATCTAGTGTGAGCCACCTTGGAGCTGAGGACTTCAGGGAGGCTTTGAAGAAGAAGAAGCATGCTTTGGTCATGTTCTATGCCCCATGTAAGCTTTCTCACATACTATAGGATGCTGTAAAATGTGACTCTATGGCACGAGTGTCCGATCTTCTGCACAAAGGGCTGGTGTGGCTGCTGTGTTTTGTTTTTTTTTTGTTTTTTTATCTACACAGGCAGGACCTAATCTGATCACATGTCTAAAGACTGAGACCAAGTGGAATCAGGTGTTCTCCTGATTTGTTGGAACGAAAACCTGCAACCATACTGGTCCTTTCTTGACCCTGCCCTGGGAGGAACAAAAAATTATAAGATTACAAAGTAAAAAGTGACAAAAATAATATTGATGTAATTAAAATTTCAGTAGAAACATTGTTACGGGTTTGAATTCAATTATAAATATTAGTTGATATTTTTGACATTATTGAATTATTGCTTGACTCAAGTTCTTCAATGAAATACATATGATAGTTCAATTGTTCAAGATTTGTATTTAAATGCTACTACAATATCAGCATATCAGACTTTTCTTGTCGACTTCATAGCCAGTACAGTTATCTGAGGTAGTGATGGATATAAATGATAAACAGTGCCACTGCAGCGGGTTCACAGCGAGCCACTACATTAAACGAAATCTGCAACTTCTTTTTGATAAAAATCTTCAAAGACTTAACTGCGCTTTAATTTTCTTCTACAAAGCAGGCCTTCCCTCCAGATGTGAAAAGAGCCAAGTCTCATTGTTCCTCTGTCCCTGACTAGTCTAATCCTTGGTGTAACATCCGCCTATTAAGGGATTTGTGTGATCAAGCTATTCCTTAAGATGGGAAGGCTGTAAGGCTCTCAATCAGTATGTTAATTGTTGCAAAAAGGCCCCTCTATTAAATTAACTAGCGCAGTTGAGTCCTCTATGCTAAAATGTTTCTCCGCCCCAAAACCCCATGTTGTCTTTCATAATGGGTAACATCCAAACTAATTTGCTTCATGCCTAATGTGGCCGTTGGCTAAAAACCATAGCATTCAAACTGAAAAACTTTTCTTCTTTGAGTGTATGTACATAAAGCATGATGTAATCACATTATTGTTGATATTGCAGTACAATATAGGAGCAGTAACCTTCAGCCCTAATGAAACCACTGAACAGCAGCCTTTTGAATATTAACAAAATATTAATTTCCAAACTTTTTGTGTGGAGTTTGTAAGACTGATTACTGTCATTTCAGATGATAAGTGGCACAAACAGTTATTCAGCCTACTGAAGCATCTCATCACCATTGCTACATTTCTAATCAGTGACCCTGCTTAATGTGCAGCTGGTGATGCTTTCAGTAGCGTGAGAGAGCCAGGGAATGACAGGGCAGAGTTTTGTATTTTCCTGTGAAACTGTAAACGTTGCAAGGAACACCTTGCTTCCTCGTTAAATATCTCTTCCCTCCTAACCGCAGGAGACAGAAAGAATAGACTTTTTACAGTCATCAGTGACAAATTTCAGGTTTTGAAATGACATTTTAAATGCTCTCATGTCTGTGAGTTTCAGTGTAATGACTGCATGGTTCGATAGGAAGGTTAGCACCATTATGCACCATTATTTCTAACGACTCCTGAGCTTCTGAAATTAGGAGCCGTGTTGGTTACACAAGCAGGGCTTTGTCAGGAAATGCAAGCATCATTAGTTTTCCGTCAGGTGCCATTAAAAGTCACCCGTTTCTGAAGCCGTGTTCTCCTTCACTGATCGCTTTAATTTGAAAACTTGCATTTCGGTGGTGCCTAATGTTAAAAAAGGCATGGTAGGACAAAGGTATAGAGACATCATATTGCTGCTGTTTGGCTTGGTTTCTGGGCTGTGGGCTGTTATAGATGAATGTAGATTTGTTCCTCTGTTAGATCTATGTATAGAGCCGTGTAAGAATTCACAATTGTTCTGTTTTGAAGGGGAGATGTCGATGTCATGAATTAAAAATAAACACACACTACTCAGAACATGTGAAACAGCCATGTTTGGAGCCTTTCTGGGACTGAGATCTCACAGGCACACATGCGTGCATACATACATACACACATACATATATAATTAGAAGCCTGGAAAAGGTATTTATAAGAACAAATCCAAAGCAATCCATGCCTATAGCCATGTAAATCAGTTATAAACAATTCATGACTAGAATAGTGTGCATTAAGTCTTTGTGTTTGCATGAAGAATATCTTCCTTTTTTTGAACTCCATCACTACCTATGGAATCTTTCTTTGATATTTATGGCCCTCTGTGTGTGCCAGGACACATAACATCTTTACTTTGTACCCAGTACAATGGGGTGGGATGAATGATGACATGCCTTTGTCCCCAGGGTGCCCGCACTGCAAGAACGCAGTCCCACACTTCATTACAGCTGCGGAGCTTTTCAAAGATGACCGCAAGGTGAGACCTCAACCTGACTCTAAATAAGAAACACGCGAGGCTTGTGGCAGTCTGACTCTCTGTCCCTCTCAAAAGAAAGGCACAATCAACCTCTTTGATGGGTGCCAGCTTCTCTTTGTCTTTAATCACTTCTAATCACTTTCTCAAGGTCTCTTTCATCTCTCTGTCTTCTGCCATCACTGTTCTGAGTCATTTACCCCTCACGGCCTCACAGTGTAGGATTACTATAATTGCACAGCTGCGCAACAGCATGTTTATACTTGCATATTTTTCAGTCATATCAAAATCAGAACCTTGTAATGAATTCAGTATTTAATTGAATGTAACTTTATTTTACACCCTTTGGACAATACTTCTTATCTCATGTTTAAAAATTAATAGATTAATAGACATCATCAGTAATTATTGGGTATAAATCTTAATACACCAGAATACATTGAAGATAATTATTCTGTGTTTTTGTTACAACATTGGCAGTACAATGTGCCAATGTTCTGTTAATCATCAACTGAATTTCACCTCTTAAGCTGAAAGCTAATTGTCTTTTCAATCTTATTCAGTAATTGACTAATTCTTAAGTTATTTTAGTGATTACTATACAGTATGTTGCAAAAGTCTTGAGCCACCCTTCATTTCTTCATATCTTCACATCTTCATTTCTCTCTGCATCCAAAGAGCCAGAATGTATGAATCGTTCAGGCATAACAAAGTCATCTAATTTAAGGCCTGAACGAGCAAAGAAACAGGAGGAGTTTAAAGGTTGAATTTTGCATTCCACACTTCTCCCTTTTTTTACTCTATGTTGACTTCCTAACTGTGTTTTGCATGATAGCATGTGTTTTTTTCCCTCTGTCTGACCTCTCCCAGACTATGACTTCAAATTGCTGACTCACCCCCATGATCACCCTTTTGAGAATATTTGATTTGTCTTTTTCGAACTGCAGCCATTCATCATTAGCCACAAAACCGAGATGTTAAATTGTTGTTTGCAAATGGCTGGAATACATCACGCATAACATCAGCCTGCCTTAATCTTCCAACGGCTCTTAAGTATGTTCTTATGCATGATCGTTATTCAAATGAATGGAATTTGGAAATCCGTCTTGCCAAGGGTGCAGCGGCACTGGCTGATTTAACCTTGAGTTCCAGCCCAGTCCGACGCCCTGACAGCCCTCCCTGACACTGTGAGCCTTAGAAGAAACAGATTATACACATTATGTACCCGCAGGTTGGAAAATATATACAGAAAGCTCCATCTACTGGCCCTCGGATAAAATTGGCCTCTAAACAACAGTTATCTGTAACACAATGCTTTAATTTCATGAAGCTGTTATGTGTTTGATTGCTTATGTGGTTAAAAGGGTTGACGCATATGTCTGATGAGCCTCCCCTCTGGCAGTCAGTTACTTGGTGTCTGAGAAGTGCCAAGATCTTTTCAGGCCTGGATCAATAGCTCAAGCTGGATTCTGCGATGGAGCATCAGGAGAACGCTTGATCACAGAGGAAAAGGATTTAATTAATTTGACTTAATTAAATCAAATTAATGGCCAAACTGTGCCTGAATTGAATGATGCTGATTCAAACTTCTGTTCTTTCAATAAAGCCTTTCCTTGCCTCTGCCTGGCGAGATCCTTCATCCTTCGGTGCTGGCTGTTTTGCATTCACAATGGGCATCAGAACCTTATAAATAACCACAAAAGACTTTTTATTCTCCCAATATATAATGCAGAACCTCTGTATACTGTATATTGGTTAAAATGGTTCTGTGTATACAAAGCAAATAAGCGCTAGCCACCCAATTACATACAAGATACTTTATCGGACAGATACAATGAATATCAGTGAGTGAAGTTTCGTCAGGGCACCTTATTTTCATTCCCCGATTGAACTGAATATGAGCAAATACTGAGACGTCGCTGGCTTACTTTTTCAAAGGGTCTTTGTTGTAATAGTAATGAGCGTGCTGCATATTCAGCTGTGGATATCGTGCTGTTTAATTACCTGTGTGCCTTGAGGCTTGTTGTTTTCCTTAAAGCTTATAATTAGTACCTGATGCAGATCCCAAGATTCTAATTAATGATTTTCAAACCAGAACTGTCTGCCCTCTGCTAGCACACAGTAGGGGTTTTCTCTCATTCCCTGACCCTTCTATTGCTCGTTTTCCATTCATTTCAGCTATTGCCAAACCAGTCACCATCGAAAAGTTTCAGCACTGGGATCAATACAAGAGTTGACCAGAGACATTTGGAAAATAATTCTCTCTTGTTTTGTTGAGCTCTGATCAAGGTGTTATAGGGACTGACCCTGATCTCCATGTGTTCTACTTAGAGGTTCAACAATTACCATTTCCTGGAATCTCTCATTTAAACAGCCTTGAGGACAACACATGATCAAAATCCTTGTTTTGTATCCTGTCTGGAACTGCTTTGATTTACCCGACCTAGCTTGACCCACGTTCAGATTTATTCCCCTTTGCTCGGGTTCATGACTCATAGTTATATAGGATTTCACTAGGCATGTTTCCTCAAACTGGAGCATTCCTTCTTTTTATAAAGCACTGCCTCCATGGCCAGAGGCCTCAGATTTCCTCAGATACTCCATCAAAACAGAAACACAATATGTCTGGATCTTAATTGGATCCACCCACTTCAGATCTGAAAGTGAAAAATGAACTTGCTCAGACATTCCAAACCTATCAATATCTTTTTTTGTGCACATTTATTCTCTGAATAAGAATGCTCACATCATAATTTCACCAGATCGATTTGTATTTAAGACACAACTGCATGGCTGTGATTGTGGCCTGTCAGATATGCCAGCAATGACTACAAAAGTCTAATAGCTTGGCTCCAGTCTTCCTCTTTGTTTTCATTTTTGACTGACGTACTGCAATTATCACATGCTGACAAGAACAAAATACACTGCTGTATTTTTAAATGGATTTTTATTTTAACAAAAAGAGCAAAATGGGTGTTATTCGTCAAGTGGCATTCATTGCTATTCTCTACATGTTTTACTTACTCTGCTAGTAGGAGCATTCAATCATTAATATGTTTAGGCTTTTTGTTTTTTTTTTGGTATTGTGTCAGTCATATAGGCATGAAAGTAGACACAGTCAAAGCTACTTCAGGCATTAGAAATACAGATAGGGTCATGACTGATGCATGACTGTTTTTAGGGGCAATTAATCATTTTCCAGCAACATTACTGAGCTGAAAATTGTATTTTTCCACAAATTAGGACAAGGATATTTACGGCACTATCCTAGCCAACTTAAGATATCACCATCATTGCCACATGCCTGCGTGTGATTGGTGGATCTGTCGGTTCTCTCTGCAAAGAGTAAATCATCCCCTGAGCCCTCCCGCCTTATCAGGCCTTAAGGGGGCTTAGGAGAATAAACAGCCAAGCCGTGAGCAGACAGCACAATGCCTCACCACACCAGCTACATTCTATACGCTGTCATTTTACACAAAGATGCTGTGTAGCCATTGCAAATGCAGATTATGTTTCAGCAATTACTTAATAATAGCATTGGGCAAGAATGGGACGTTGCCTCATGCTTAGCACATTACGATGGTTAAAAGTGTGTTAATGTCACATTTTCAGATTGCATATGCTGCTGTGGACTGCACCAAAGGACAGAACCACGAGCTGTGTAAACAGGAGGGTGTAGAGGGCTACCCGACCTTTAACTACTACAATTACGGGAAGTTCAGTGAGAAATACAATGGAGAGAGAGGGGTGAGTTCCTTCATAATGCATCATGTAAATGTTATGCAGGTCTTTTTTTTTAGGTCACACATGCACCACATTGACTTTTAATAAACATCAGCCTTAATGGTGAAACCACTTGCCTAATATTTAGTTGGCCCACCTTGCACTACCAAAACAGTTCTAACCCATCAAGGCATGGACTCCACAAGATCTTTGAAGTTGCTGCGCCATCTGGCACCAAGATGTTAGCAGCAGATCCTTGAAGTCCTATAAGTTGTTAGATGGATCAAACTAGTTTGCGCAACACATCCCACAGATTCTCGATCAGATTGAAGCCATGTCAACATTTCACAGTGTGGCTTGATGTGTTATCCTTTAGAAAGTGTTAGCTTTTTTTTTCCGCAACGTGTGCTACAGTAGTTCAAACCAGAAAAGCTAGCCTGGGCACCCATGACTCTGTCACCGGTACATTTTTTGTCAATACCACTGCATACTGAAAATGCCCCACACAACCTGCCGATTTGGGGATGTTCTGGTCGTTCGCCTAGCCATCACAATTTGCTCTTGTCAAAGTCGCTCATTGATTGTCCATTTTTCCTGTTTTCAGAACGTCACTTTCTAGAACTGACTGTTCATTTGCTGATAATAAAGGTTTTTTACTTCATCTCTCAGTGGTTTTAACATTGTGGCTGACTGCTGTAGTCGCAGGTGGTGGTCAAAAACAATGCATCAAAATTGAAACGTATGAGCCAAGATAGATCTTTTAACCGATACGACACAAAAGAAGCAATGTTAGAGTTTATACCAAATTATTTATGACAGCATTGGTTGGTTGGTTGGTTTGTTCCTGAACTGTCATTATTTTCACGAACTTACATGTTTGTATGCCTGGATACTTTCAGTTATCAGAATTTTCCTCAACATTGGTGACTATTTCATAACTGTTGGATTGTTCATTTCTATTAAACACTGACTGTTCACTCTGTATACAGGAGGCTGGCTTCACTGGATTCATGCGAAGCCTAAGGGGGCGGGACCAAGAAAAGGTGGGGAAGCGAAAGGAGGAGCTCTAATAGTATGGGTGTGGTCATAAACAGGGGAGCCTGTCATTGCACTGTGACCTGGGCAGGGACCTCCCAGCACTGATGCCACACTTGAAAACCTCAGCTGAAAAGAGGATATTTTTTATACAGCCGTGCCCTTACGTTTGTAATACCAGTGTACAACCATGAGACCACTTGAGAACTTTTGTTTTTTCATAGACATTTTGTGGATTATTACTCCCAAATACTGTGACTGCAGTTAACGAAAATACATCTTGAATCTATGCAAAACTGAACACTTACATCCAGGATTTTTGTGAGGGGTGGCTTCTGTGAACAAGACACTTAAGCTACTCTGCAAATGCCGCCCAAATCAATCCTTGTTATTGCCAGTATCCATCATTGCCACTCCCATCTTTGTGAAGAGGAACCTTTTGTGTACAGTCACAGCTTCAACTATTTTTGTACAAAAAAAGTGTCACCTCGGCTTTCAGAAAGACAACAGGAGAGGAATATGTAGCTCATTTTTGTGGCCTTAAATGTTTGAATAAATTTTATTCAAGTGGTGCAGTGCACCTGGGACTGTATCAGTGATGTACTGGGGCCAAAATACAATAGCTTATAAAATGTAGTGCATTGAAGCTGTTAGATTCTTTATTCCTTGTTTTGTTGTGTTTCGTTGTCTGCTGTGGGAGAATAAAATACTAAACAAAACTGAAAATGCCAAAAAGCATAGCTTAGCTGTTAATGATAAATTGATTTCCAAAAATGACTTGTTTATGATAACCCTGTTTGCAGCCAGTATATTCCCTCATCTTCACACATTTACTTTGATATCAAATGCTAAACTTTAAGCCTGGTCTTAGCAAGTCTGGCCTCTCACTTGTACCTCCAGAAGTATTAATTCTATACATTATTTCATGAATAGTGTCACAACAACAATGGATGGCATAAAACCATCAACAATACACGTTTTTTTCTTTTCAAAAGTTAAAATAAAGGCTTCATATACTCCAATTTAACAGTTAAGGGACAGTGAACATACTAATAATTCACATAAAACCAGATTTAAATTGACATGTTTGGTGTGTTTTGTCATGGAGTTATAAGGCTAATGTAGGAAACACATAATGTATGCTTATATTGCCCAAAACCATTTTGGATAACATTTTTGCTGAACCATTTTTCCTTTAACATAGAGAACCAAAATGAATTATTTTTCTTCCATCTTAAGGGAAGCACTTATCCATATAAAATTGGTAAGAGCAGCTTATGCTAGGTGTACATTTTCACCTTCCACCTTTCACACATCACTGTTGATTGAACCTGTTGTTACTGAGCCCTAATGCCAACTTACATTGCAATCAATGTTATAATGTAATATTCATTTTGTACTGTAGGTTTTAATGTGAAATTCTGCTTGTTTGGTTTTCTTTCATTTAATTATCCCCTCTACACATCATATGAATTCCCATATGACTTTTTTTAACATAACCTATAAATAATATTGAATTAGTATGACATTGGAGGTGTGAGAGGTGCTTTAGCAGGCCCCAGTGCTTCTGCTGATTCCAGAACCTTTCACATTATCTCTGTGGCAACTTCACTGCTGTGTTGGAAACCCCCTGCTCAAGGCAGTATACATATTTAATAGGCTTATCTGTAGCTGAACTTGTTCTATTATTCAAGAGTTTGATTCTTTTCATTATGAATAAAGTTCTCAGGGATAGCGAAACACAATTAAAGGGAGCTAGCATGCATTGTAATTTGCATTTCAGCTGGGTATTCAGAGTTTGCAACACTCAATTCTGAATCGTTTACATTTATCTTTGGAAGATGGAACAAAAAGTTTTAACAAGTGATAACAGGATTCAGTTTACATTACCTCACCAAATAATGGCAGAAAGTATTAAATCCGGCTAAAGATGTCTTCTTTGTGAAAGAAAGATGTTTCAGGATCAAAGGATGGTGTTTTTAGAACATTGGTGTAAAGTGTGATCACAAGTGCTTAACTCATATCAGTCATCAGACGTATTTCAACTGCAGTGAAGGAACGTTAAAGGCAACTCTTTACTCCTTAGATCTTCTGACATGCCTCAACATGGCTGAAACAGAATGCTAACTCAGCTCTACCTAACTCGCTACAAAATGTTTGTCCAGTGTATTGGTTTTCCCCTATTTAGTGGTCCAGGGGTCTGTGTACCAAAGCAATTTTTGTTGGAGGAAACCCTGCTTTGTCTTATCCCAAAGGTCTCCATTTTGTTCAGAACTGTCACGTTGATGCCAAGGACTCACTTTTGCCTTTCTTGATTTATGTACCCAGCCATATGTACAGTGTTGCCCCCATGAATGAACTCTTGGCAAAATAAAAAAGCATCCATTTCTAAAAGCTCCAACTGGTGTTCTCCATATAGAGCAATTGGTAATCTGTCACACTGACACATCACTGCCAAACATGCTTCTTAAAAGGCAACACTCAAAGAACCCATTTTACTATAGTGTATTTTCAGTTGAGCTAATGTTTAAATGCTTGCTATGTTTAAACAGACATTTAAATGTAACTTGTAAGCTACACTTGTATAAATATGTACAAATTCGCAGGAAAGCTAAGAAAACTTGCTTCAGTAACTAGATTTGTGGTACATGAGAGCCAGGATTTCTAGGGTAGTTGAAAAGAAATCCCTTATTTGTTCTTTTATATCTATGACAAGTAAGGGGAGTGGAAGAAAAAAAAATGTGTGTGCGTTCCGCTTGTACGCTCAAAAATATTAAGGTGTCAAAAATGATTCTTTTGTTTGAAAACATCCTTTCCATAATGAAAAATTCAAGTACAGTCAGGTCAAGTAGGTTTGCTGTCATTTCAGCTATGTACACAGTAAAACAAAACTTTCCTACATAGAGTGCAAAGAGAGCTAGAAATAGGGAGAGGAAGAAAAGCACCAGAGCAACGATACAATATTACAGGACAGTTGACAAAAGCTGCTGCATACTAGTTTGAATACAGTATTATGAATGTGCTGCTGGGCTGGTGTTAAGGGTCCAAATCTTTAAAAGCTTTTTCCCACTCACCAGTTTCTTTTCCATTTTCTTTAGTAGACCAAAGGTGGCCTCTTCTATGGCATCAATGTAAATAAAGAATAAAAATCAGTGTTAACCTTTTCCATTTAAATTTCAAGGAAAGGATAGAGTGTTTCAGCTCGGCTTGGCCGTTTGCTGTCCTTTGAGGGGCATGGAAAATGAGTTTTTTAACTGTTCTCCATTTTGGTACCTGATTATTGGAATAAACTTGCACTTGCTGTCTTCAGAAGCTGACTGACATACTTTGAGAAGCATTTATGTGAGCACTAATCTATTAAATTTTTTATTCACCTTTACTGTTTTACTACTGTTTTGTTTAACTTTTCTGTGTATCAGAACTGATGCTTGTTTCTGGTAGTGTCTCAGTGTTGGACTAGACATGGATACATTATCTGAGTGGGCAAATAAGTGCATGCATCTAGATTTCATGTACCTTCAATGTAACTCTTTGGCTATTTAAATAACTGTCTAATTAATTCACATACAGGAGTGACAGATTGGCAACACAAGAACTAGCATCTTTTCTCCATGTTAAGGCTGATGGCCTTTTTTTCTTTTAAAAAAAGGCACTTTTGCACACTTTCTTGGTTTATGTATTTGTTTTTAATGAAAACAAGCAAACTTTTATATTTGTTTATGAGGAAAAGGTGTTGTCATATTGTTATTAACAAAAACAAGCAAATTCCAGTCTTGGTCTTTGGGAAAAGAACATGTGAAAGAAACAAAAGTAGTTTGCCACATTTAAAACTTGAAGCATGAATCACTTCTGATTGTGCTGCTGCCAATGGAGAAACTCCTGCTGGTAAAATGCATATAATGTCAGACTGCTGAGAGCGGCTGATTAATGCCTTGGAGAGTGAGCATAGGTACCTACTCCATCAAAATTACTTGAAGGAGGACACTGAAGGAGACAGCTATTCTCTCTCAGTTGGGTGCGCCCCTCTGTGCTGGAACTGTGGGTGCAAATGAGGCAGCCAGAAAAAAGGAAGCTGGACTGAATGGGAATTGGAAAGACAAAGTCTCATTGTGTGTCTGGAGCAGAATTAGATCTGGTTAAGAGACACTATTTTCTCTTCCAGTGATTGGGTTGTGTCCTTGGGTACTGCTGAAAAATGGGTCTCTATGACCTCAAGCTCCAAGATGTGACTCCAGCTGATTGAATGACAGCACATCAGATAACGCCTTCAATTACTCCTAAATCTATGAGTATCTATTTAATGTGTTGGATCATTTCAAATGACAATAAAAAACGTGTGAGGTATGTTGAATCCAGTTGATGCTTTTTGATACAATCTACGAGATACAATTTTAAATTAAGGTTCCTGACTTATAAGAAAATATGGTTTTAGGATAAAACTGGTATAAAACTTTGGAATTGTCAGGTAAAATATAAAAAAGATTTTTCAGATATCACATTTACAAAAATCAAGATGATCTATTGAAAGGTTTTTTAGGGAACCAAGAAGGGTTCTCCTATTGCTTAGCTCAAAAGAATCCTTTACGGCACATTTATTTTTAGGGATGCATATGTGATTGTCCAAACTGGAAGTAGTTTGTCTACCAAAATTAATCAGATCACACAGTGTTTACTGATATTTCCTCTATAGTTTGCCATTTGATGCTTGGTCAACTCAGTTTTCTGCCTGTGACTTCAAAAATGAATTTTTGAGGAATATTCAATAAACAAGGTTAGTGGAACAAATGATAGAAGTCAAAGACATAAATACCCTGAAAATCTGTTCTAGAGAAATAAAGATTTTCCTCACTTGCTCTGAGAGCAACAGTCAAAATGATTTACAACACTTAACAAAAGATCAGTACAAACTGCCTTGGTTCCATAGATATGCACTGCACAGCTTTCTACACCAGCATATAAAATGGTGAAATCATAGTTTTTGGCATTGAACTGAGTTTTGCAATGGACGTGCTAGGTTTTGCATCTAGCCCTGCTCTCCTCTTCCCTTGGGAGTCATGTTGTGTGAGTGAGCGTACATTGTCTCTATTTTTCCTTCTTTATATTCTTCTTGGTTTTTCTCTTATTGAAAATCAGCAGAACAATCCACATCTTAAATAGAGCGAAGATCACAAGCAAGCAATCTACTGAATACAACTTGTAACATCCAAGTTAAAGATGCAATAGCAACAGTTTAGAAAAATACAAATAAAAACCGAAATCACTGAGATGGATAATAGATACTTTCCCTGTGTCAGTACTTTGTAGAACCACCTTTTGCTTTAATTACAGCCTTGAATTTGCTGGGTTACTTCTCTACCAGCTTTGCAGATCTATTTGCCCACTCTTCTTAATCAAACTGTTCAAGCTCATTCAGATTGGATGGTGACAGTTGGTGGACTGCAATTTTTAACAGGGTCTAAGTCTGGCCTCTGACTAGGCCACCCAAGAACATTCACCTTTTCTCTTTCAGACATTGTGTGGTCAGCTTGCTGTGTGCTTTGTGTCACTGTCATGCTGAAGGCAGGTCATGCTTAGAGGGCAGCAGGTTTTCTTCAAGACTTCGACAGTATTTCCCCCTACCCATGTTTCCTTCTATCCTGACAAGTATCCCAGTCCCTGCTGCAGAGAACCTTCCCCCAAACAGGATGCTACCACCTCCAGGCTTTACTTTAAGTGGTGTTTTTTGAATGGTGAGTTATATGATCTTTATTCAATTGTCCTCAGAATTTTGGAGCGTTACTTACTCCCATACAAGCCACATTTGTAGAGTACTTGTGATATTGTTGTCATGTGCACACAATGGCCACTCTGCTATAAATTCTGGTTACTGCTGCAAAGAGACCATAGGCTTCTTGGTAGACTGTCTTACCCGTTTCCATCCAGTTTGGGGGGATGCCCTGATCTGGGGAGGGCCAAAAAGTTTCAACTTCTTAATTAGAAGTTTTTGCTGTGTGTAGTGATTGATCAAGCCTTTGAACTTTGTTGTATCATCTCCTGACTTGTGCCTGTCGACACCTTTATCCCTGACATCTTTTGACAGTGCCTTGCCACCCATAGTTGATCGTTTTGTTTCAGTTGCACTACTAAATGCTGGAATGCTCCAGGAACATATGCTGAACATATCAAAATGATTACAGCTTCTCACAGGTGGAGGCCAGTTAGCTTGGTGTGCAATAGAGCAGAAAGTTGAGTTTACATGTATTTTGGGACTGTTGCTATCATATGTTTCACTTCACCCACACCACACCTTTACTAAGGAACCTCCACTGGCTCCCTGTGGCTGCTCGTGTTAAGTTCAAATCCTTAAC
>JBBPDB010000002.1:9951185-9967495 GCA_037974465.1 Brachypetersius altus | reverse complement strand
CGAGCAAATGTGAGTCCGTCACTTCCGCTAAGAGCAAAACGTTAGTGTTCCGTTTAGGACAGCACTGACCCACAGCACAGGACGGTAGTGCGCGATTTTGGACACACCCACATTGATTAACTAAGTAAAGTGTACAGTCATTAGCAAACGCTTGAAACCCCCCCATCCATCAAATTATGTTTTATTGATTTTCTGATACATAATATTTTTCTGTACATTTTAGTGCACAGAAAACATTCAAATGACATTTTATAGAAAATAAAACGTCATTTCAACAGGGATGCCCAAGCTTTTCCAGATGACTATCTAGATCACATAAACATCAAAGTCTATAAACTGAACACAGGGTATGAAATAAATATGCTGAAACCATTTCTTTTAGCCGCAGGACATAATTAAACCACAGATGAATGTTTTGCATGTCATATAACATCACTCGTCTGGTTTTAGCACGCAGGTTTATTATCGTTACCGTATCAAAATTCCTTTACGATGAAGAGTCAAAGCGGCCTTGCTAGACCATCCTCTTTTTTACTGTGTAACACAAATGAGGAGGGCGGTGCTACCCTGGATCCGCCTTGCTTCTGGAACGTAGTTAGACTCTTAACCCTGAGGCCTCTGAGGTTATGCTGTACTCCTATAGTATTCAAATGGGATTATATTACATTGTTCCATAATAAATCACCTTTTCCTGTGGATTTATGTCAAAAATGATGAAAACAGAATAGAAACCATGTTAACACCGACTTTGAAGTGTGGAGTATTAAAGGCCTGTGTGTACTAGCTCTGTTATGAGTGAACAGTGATGGGGTGGCAAAAGAAGATTTGAATGAAAAGGGCCCAATAACCCCACCCTCCTTCTGTACTCTGCCATTAGCAGAAAATCAGTAACAAACTTCTATTGAAATGTTTTAGAACACTTTCTTAAGATTTTTGCAGAACCCCTAACTTGTCCCTTAGAACCTTTAGATCATTTAAACTGATATAAGCATGCAGACGCCCGCAGGCCGACCTATAGAAAGGCAAAAGAGTGAGAGTGGGGTTTTGGGAGTTGACAGAGATTCGTATGAACTAAATGATTAGGTCTGACTCCTAAACAGTATGTTCACTGTGTTTCCAAGTGTTAAGACGGTCTGGATGTTCCTTTCTCTTCTTTGCCACTTTGTTCCTCCTTCTCTCTTTTCTCTCTCTCCTTGTGTATCTTCTTCCTGTTTAATAAAGTATGGTCAGTAGCAACCTGCTGTATTGGTGTCAGTGCTTTGTTGGAGATCTAGGATGCACTCTTTAATCCTTTATCTAGGAAGAAAATTAATAGTGGATTTTAGTTTAGTCCTAAAATGTGCAAAAGGGTTCTAGATCAAATTGCACGTTTGGAAAATGACAAAAAAGAAAATCCTTCTTTATTACACATACTGTATATGAATAAACATCTGACCATTACATATTCTTGACACACTTCATATGAGAAAAGGTATGGAGGTTAAATGCATCGTGATTTTTAATTCATGTGGATGCGCAATGTTCAAATTTTGCTCTTTTCTAATCTGTCTTTATCTCTTAGAGATAATCTGCCTGCTTTTTGTAACTGAGACTTCAAGACTGGTGTGTGTAAATACAGCCTGTTTAAAATAGACTGGAAATGCAGTAATGTTGTTTTTTGTGACATCACAAAAACACTGAGAGGCAAAGTAGGGACCTAACAAAAGTCCACACACAGTCATGGGAAGTGAAAAAAAATAAATAAAATCTTGCCCGGTCTAAAAGAAGAGCTACTGTGGCACATACTAATGAAAAAGTTCATGCTGACAGTGATAGAACACACAAGGTCAGAACACAGTGCGCTATAGCTTGCTTATTTTGGGGCTGTGTAGACACAGACCAGTCAGAGTGCTGAAGCTGAGCCTTGCCCATCACCGAAAGTGCCTACAATGGGCTCATTAGCATCAGAACTGAATCATGGAGCAATGAAAGAAGGTGGGCTAGTCTAATGAACCCTGTCACTGTACCTCACCTGCCTCTCTACCTCACTGTCTCACCTGTCTCTCTACCTCACCTCACTGTGTCTCATCTGTCCCTCTACCTCACTGTACCTCACCCTCCTTTCTACCTCACTGTATCTCACCTGTCTCTCTACCTCACAGAGAAATATTACTAAACAGGCTCCGGTTGCCTGCCTGCTATCTACAGCAGCTTCAACAGCCACTACATCATTTTAATTCAATAGTGATAACTAGACTTATTATTTTTCATTTCAATTTATAGTCTTGTTTCTATTTGTAAAGTGCATATCTGCGCTCAGTGATATCTTGTAGGAAATGTTCGGATATATAATTTAAAAATAGTAGAATAATGACTACATACAGTATTTAGGGTGGCTTGGGACCTTTTTTTTTGGGGGGGGGGGGGGGGGGCTTCAGACCTTTGGCAGAATTCAGATGTGCAATTTTAAATTAATCCCAAGATTACAGTGAGATTAATCTAGATTTAAAAAATTTATCTATGCCCACCACTAATATATATATATTGGTAAATTAATGCGTTATTATCATGTTACTGCATTATTTAATTCATGCCGACAGTTAATTTATTGCAAGTTTTATGCATGCTCTGGACCCTGAGGGTAACAAACAGGTTAAAATGCCCTGCAGTGGCAGATTGCTTTGGTTTTATATTTGATTTGATTACATTAATTAAGTTTAGATTTATAAGAAACATCTTAACTGCAACTGTGCTAAAAGGAGTACTGCTATTTAAAAGCACCTTATTTGTTTAAAGTGTTTGCCAACCACATTTACTTTAGATGTATTTAATTTAAAAAACACGAAAAAGGTGAATAATCCTGAAAATAAATTGTCATTGTTGCCCAGCATACAATATATACAGTATAAGCTTCTCCGAGGAAGTGTAGATTTTGGACAGCCATCACTTTATTAGGCTTTTTAAAAACATTTTATTTTAGTCGAAGGGTGAAGCATTTATTTTTAATCTAGAAAGAAAGAAGAATGAAAGCAGAGGACACGGTCTGAAAGCACTGTGGTTGCACTTCTGCTCCATTTCCACAAGAGGGCACTTGAAGGGCGTTCCCTGTTTGGGGCCTCTTAATCGTCCCCTACAGTTTATTCCTACGTTTCCAGAGGATTTTCCCTAATTAATTCCTTGGAATTTAGCTTCCAAATTTTCCAGCTTACTTCGCAAGAAAAAAAGACTGGGAGAAAAATAGGCTGACCAAGACATTTCACCTTCACTGTTTGCTGAAGCTGTTTTGCATCTGGAAAAGATTTTTTTTTCGTAAAGACAATATCACACCTGTTTTTTTCTAGAGGGAAGTGGTTTCCTGTGTACCGAGAGTGTGAACCTCAGCTGTTGTTATCATTCACCCTGTTGCCAAAACAGAAGCGCTCTCCTTAGAGAGCAGTTATAGTTACCAAAGCCACTGGAGAGAGATGAGCAGTTAAGAAAGAAATAGGCCCAGAGTGTAAAGCCAGTCAATTCAGACAGTCTACACTGAAATAAAACGTTCGTCCAGGGCCATACAAGAACAAAAACAAGATACAGAAACAAGAAATAACACATTAATTCATTCAAGCCATAAAAAGTGCAAAGAGGGCAGGAAAGAGAGTGCAATACATTATGTAGAGCATTTATGAGGTCAGACACTGACGTTTTGGGACACAAGTATTGGGACACACGTCTTAATTACGGAATTCAGGATGGGCCTTTAGTTCTTAGCGAAAGCAAAATCTTAATGCTTCAGCAGACCAAGACATTTTGGACAACGCCATGCGTTGCGTTGTGGACCCAGTTTGGGGAAGAACCTTTTCTATTCCAGTATGACAGTGTCCCAGGTTCATAAAGACCCAGGTTCATAAAGAGGAGTTCGGTGTGGAAGAACCTGTCTGGCCACACAGAGCCCTGACCTCAACCCCATCCAGCACCTTTAGGATGAACTGAAACTGAGATTGTGAGCCAGGTCTTTTCGTCCAGCACAGAATGAATGGGCACACATTCACACACAAACTCCAAAATCTTGTGGAAAGCCCTCCAAAGAAGTAGCTGCAAAGGGGGACCAGCTCCATGTTAAAGTCTATGTATTTGAATGCGATGTCATTAAAGTCCCTGTTGGTGTAATGGTCAGGCGTCCCAATACTTTTGTCCATACAATGTTCGACACTTTCAGTCTAAGTTGAGTGGCCCTCCTCCTCTGTCTCAAAGCCAACGCCCACTCATTCAGGCCGGCGGTCTGAGAGCCTCGTTTTGTCTCGGAGTTTAACAGAACCTTCTTTTCGGGGGTTGCCACTTCTGTAGTGAGACCACTCCTGAAAAACAGGGCCCACCCGGCTCTCCGGCTGAGTTTCTCCTCGGTCTGCAGTGTGTGAGGTCCGGTGTGGCCGTTTCTGGGGAGGATGGCAGACACGGAGTTGAGCCCAGCCGCTAGCTTCTTGGAGAAACTGAAGATCTACGCAAAGACACGGAAAGGAACTATTCTGTCCGTGGAAATCGTAAGTTTCTCTACTTAGCTTGCTCTAAAAAGTGCTCTCCGTGTGTTTCTCCACTCTGAGAAGCCTAACGCACTCCAGCCGCGGATAAAATGGCTTCAGGTTAAGCAGAGCTGTTCAAATATCGCTGCGTTAAAACTTTTGGGAAACCACTGAATGTTCAGCCCCGTTTTGTGGTTGTGTGACATAGTTTCTGCTGCAGCGTTCACACGCACTGTCTCTTCTTCCGATTTGCATCGTGAAAAGACATTAAAATGCTCCTTATTTCAGTTCGAGTGTGAGTCTAGCAGTTTTAAACCACCACCAGACAGCCCTGGGAGCGTGTGCCCGCCTGTAGGAGCTACAATGCTGGACGATATATCGCCAGTATCGGTTTACCGCGAGTTTCTACTGCGATATTGATGTTGATTTTAAGATTTAAGATTCTTTATTTGTCACATACACAGTTATAAAACATCTGATAAAAAAGAAAAACAGGTCTGTATGTGCACACACACACACACACACACACACACACACACACACACACACACACGTGTGTATGTATTACACATTGTGTAAAAATATGACAAAAACAGAGAAATTGCTCTATTGTAATTAGCTGCTATAACAATATTGATAAAATTAGTTATTTTAAAGCTAAGTAGCTTTTAAGGAAGAAATGTTGAATATGAAGTGGTATCAGCCAGTACTCAAGGTTTCAGTTTCTGTATCAGAAAAAAACTGTCCTTCGGGGACGTGGTATGCTGTCGCTCAGTGAGTACAGGATTGCGAGTTAGCAGTAATGAACAGACGGTAGTAGTATGACGGGGAGGAGGAATGTCACTCCTCACTGTGCCATTGTAGCATGAGGGTGGTGAGGAATTTTGACCATGTGTGGCATGAAGGAGACGTCCATGATGTTTCAGCTGTCTGATTTAGTCACTAGGCCTCAGTCTTCCTTTTCCTTTCACTGTGAAAACCTGCGTCAAAAGTAGTGGTGTTGGTTTGAGCTGTGGCTGATCTGTATATGGGTTAAAACATTTTTACGTAAAGAATTTAATGTCTTTTGACAGCATTTGACAGGTGCTCTCATCCAGAACCACGTACATCTTTGTTCAGAGGCACACGTTGTGCTTTATAGCGCACCAGAAAACACCTAGAGGTAAACCTAGAGCTACTAGCAAGTAGGGCTGCATGATATCAGGAAAACATGCGATATGCGATAATGTTGTTGAGTGTTGCCATGGCGATATCACATGCGATAAGTAAAAACTTAGCCTTTATAGTGTTTTGGAAAAATACCATTTATTGCAGTTCAGTCAGTCTTTGGCGATATGGATATTGTTCATGTTGATATCACGATGACGGTAAATTTGCGATATATTGTGCAGCCCTATTAGCAAGCTACAAATCTATCAGAGATGCACTCAGCCCTTAGTTTATTGTAAGTTTGTGACATAAAAATGTAGTTGTTCTCGTTTGAAGACAGTACTCAGCAGTTCTGACGGTCACAGGAAGTTCGTTCCACCTCTTTGGTGCCAAAGCTGAGAAAACGTCTTGATGTACTTGGACCACTCATGAAGCTTACATCTTACTTCCTGCCGTTTGTAGGTGTAATAGCACTAGACAGGCAATGGTGGGCGACTTTTCGAATGACTGGTTAATTCATTTACGTTTTTATTCCCAGGAATGTGACCATAGGCCTCAAAACCAAACGCATAAGCAGAAACACAGCGTTAAAGTTGAAGAATATGAGAGTTTCCGCAGGAGCCTGTACTAAAGTAAAAAAAAAAAAGGCTTGTGTACATCTCCACCCTGTGTGCGGGGACACTTTTCTGCTGAAATAGTGCAGATTCAACTGTATGCCACCTCTGTGTAAAACAGTTTTCAGTTTCAACAGGGAAGGAAGTGCTTTAAATAGAAGCTGATGCAGGGAAACACACCATCTGCAAAAAAGTGTATTTTCCATTTTCCAAAGAATGCAAGGGCCTGTAAACTCACTATTTTGTTCCAAACGCCACCAAACATCTGGTTTGATTCTTTTTCACTGAGTGTATATACAGTACTGTGCAAAAGTCTATGGTTTGCAGTCATTTTTGTGATAATGTGACTTTCTGCTTGCAGAGGTTATAGTAGAATAAATGCAAACGAACATGAAAGCAATGAAATGCATCACATTTGTAAAAAAAGTAGTTAAAATTGATTGTGTGAGCTGGTGAGGAGAACACAGGTTCGGTTCCTCCTCGGTTCCTCTAGCCGTTGTTTGGATGGTGAAACTCCATCAGCGGCTCCTGGTTTAATTTAATGAAGGACGGATCGAGTCGAACCAGGTTTCTGATTGAAACTAAAAGTGAAACTGGACTTCCACGCTGATAAACTGAACATACAGTCTCTATATATGTATTTTTGTTATATGTACTTATTGTTTTTTGTGTTAATTTGTATATTTAGTAAGATTAATGTGGTAAACCTCTCACTACCCATCTAAAGTCATTTTCCCGGGTGCCTAAGACATTTGCACAGTACTTTATGCTGCGTGTGCCATCATTTACATCAGTGATGTCTTGCTGCTTCCATCTGTTCTTTCACTCAAGCTCCTGTCCCACGAGGCCACGCCTTTGTGCTCTGTTTGGGGCTAATCTCAGCATAATCTGTGTTCGATGATATCGCCTTTCCTTCTGCTTGGCTGCTATTCAGAACTGACTTAAAGGAACCATTGAGCTCAATTTGACCTCATATGCACACTCAGTTGAGACGTGTCTGGAGGTGTGAGTTTTGCAATGGAGCTTCAAAGCTAACCAGTAATAAACGTTTATGACCATCAGTGAGCAAACCACCAGCTTAAATCATCCCACACTTGCCTCACAGCTCAAGATCTCACTTTTCCTTTCAGACCTGATTATACGGTTTCTGACATGACATGATCTATAAAAAAGAGCGGTAACAACCATATTAACTAGGGCTGCAACTATCGAATATTTTTGGAATCGAGTATTCTGTCGATTTTTTTCAGCGATTAATCGAGTAATCGGATAAATCATACTTTTGTGTTTTTAAACAACTATATCAATAGTGGGTTATGCAACATGAAAGGCCTCTTCAAATGAGCAAACAATTGACAGGGGGATCGGGTGGGAGCGGGTGGGCGTCAGAAATTCCGGGCGAGCGGGATAAAAAAAATCTCCTGCTCTGAGCTGTGTGCTCTTCTTCGGTGCAAAAAACCTACTCCCTGCGGCAAAGATAGCATGTTCCCCGGGTCACACGTGCCCCCCCGTCATCGCTTCCCACTATTTGAGAAGGACTGATCTACAAAGCGGGAGTGATACGATAATAGGTGGACTTTGGTGATGAATTAAACGAAGCCTCGTTTTTTTGTAATGGTTGTAAATGTTTTGTAACATTTTTTGTAATCGAATCATTCAAGTTACTCGAAAAATCGTTTCAGCCCTAGACTAATCGTGTGCTATTTTCCTCTCTCTGTGTACACGCTGCAATTTCTGCCCCTGATTGGCTTATGCTGTCACACATTCCTTGGTTTAACCAATTATTATAGTCCCTTCATAAAAAAGTGGTAACTTTGGCGCGTAGAGGGGAATATCAACAGAAGACCACAACAAGACGAGATACATGGCAGCAGAGAAGACAGACACACATCACATGACCACAAAAACAGCATGGTGACCTGCACAATCAGCAAGTCGGTGTTAAAGTACAATAACAGTACCGGCGTTCTGCACGGCATCTGAAACGACACCCACTAGCTAACATTAGCATTGCAGGGAGTCGTCCACTCGATGCTGAGTGATACTGTTAATGTTACAGAGAACGTTAATAAAAGTTACTCAGTGTTGGACACCTGTGTTCCTCCGCTGCGTGTTTGATGATGTCATCAAAGCACTAGCACTAGCACTTTGTGGAAGGATAAGTTGACTTGAAAAAAATGCCCTAATACACACATTAATGGACTAATACACACACAAACTAACACTTACATGCTCTAACACACAAACACACAAAGACTAACACACACTTATACTTATCACTTACTTATACAGTAACCCCTCAGTTTTATTCGCAGATTCAGTGTAGCGTGTGATTTTTTCGGAGAACCATTTCTTTTGTGTACAAGTGTTTGCACTCTGTTAATGCTAATGCTAAAGTTTTTTTAAGCAATAAAATTTTCTGATTCTGATTATTTATTTACCTTTACGTTTTCTTTAAGGGTAATGCATTAAACTGAATTTAAAATGAAATTAAAGTGTTCTGGGAGCATATTTGGGGGCAGATTTAGGGTTTACACGATAAAAATAGGCATTTGTAGGCATTTTTTTTTTACAAAACACAACAATGTGTTTTTTCACTGTATGTGAGTGCTCTTGGAACATAATCCATGCGAAAAGTGGGGGATTACTGTACTTACACACACACACACACACACTTATATTTACATACACATATACTTATCAGCCACACACAAACACACTTACATACTCTAACACACACACACAAACGCTTACATACACACACACCAGGGACGTCGGAAGCATTTTTAATCTGTTTAATCCCAAATTTTTCCCTGCAAAATAAGTGCATACATTTTACTCCTTAGACTTCCCTAACACACAATATGTTTCAATTTTTTCATTTCTTGGTGGTTATGATAGTGAAAATGTAGGTTTTATAGCAACAATTGTTGCCGATGGGAAACGGCAGTCTAAATTTAAACAAATTCTTCAATTTGACCTATTTACACCCACTATGTGTGTAGGGAATGGGTAGGGAACCCCTAGACCCTCTGCGACCACTCACACGGCGCAGGACCCCCCTGGTGGAGGGCCATCCACGCACTGAAAAGATCCAAGACCCCAAGACCCGTCCCCCAGCACACTGCAAAAACTGATTTCTAAGAAAGTAAAAAAAAAGCCTTATTTCTAATACTTACACACGTTCTAATACTTACACACTTTACACACACACATAATTATCACACACAGAGATGAACACACACTTACATACTCTAACACACACACACAAACGTACACTCACGCACTAATACTTACACACGTATACCTTTTACACACACGTATACCTTTTACACACACTTATAATCATCACACATACAGACTAACACACGCTTACATACTCTAACACATACACACACACACACACACACACACATCACATATTTAGACACGTAAACCTATCACACACTTATATTTACGTACACACACGTATACACACTATCACACACAATTACATGCACACTAACACACCCACTCCTCCTCTTACCCACAATGCAATTCGCTCAGCCACGTCAGCGTGCTTCCATGGCTCCATACTTCTTCAGAGTAGCAGACAGACACAAATAATAGGAAAAACGATGCTTCTTTCTGGATTCACACAGCTGCGAGTGCAAAACTGAGTCTCCTTCATGCAGGACATGCTGCTGCACAGGTGAGCCTCCCTCCTGCTCGTCCTGTTGAAAGCAAGATTTAGGTGTTCTGCTTCAAAAAAAACCTGCCGAACAAAGGTCATGGGCTCTAGATAAGATATATATAAGATATATTTGTATATATAAAAAACGCTAAAAAAAATATTTCAGAAGGGCCTGTTTGTTTTTACTTCTGCAGTTGCCAGGATACATGCTGCTAGCAGGCTAATTAGCTCCTTGCCACACCGCTACGGGTTGTCAAACGCCGTGTTCGTGTTTACTGTTATGTTTTGAATAAAGAAGGGAGGTATGGTTTAAGCAGTCGACATTGTGAAAAACTGTCACGGGTCGTCTAGCTGTTTAGCAAATTAGCCACATAGCTAATGTATCTTTATAGATTGACCGCAGGGCTCATACATGCAGGCAGGTCGTTTATTCATACTGTCATAGGTAGCCTGCGTTATCGAGTATGTTCCCAATGTCTTACTTTAGTTTTCTAAACAGCTGTCATACGAATTACATGTATTGAAACAATGTAAACAAAGAAATGAATACGCCCACAGCTAAGTCAGCTAATACGCCCTCTGTTCCTGGAGTTCTCGCGAGACCAGCCGAAGGAGCTGTCCACGGTCCTGACACGTGTTTTCTTTAAGTTAAGGTGTCCATTTGTCATACACAACACAGCACTGCACTTATTATCTGCTTTTATCCCATTCACCAAGGTAAGCCAGGAACACAGCGACTGGGGAGCAGTGTGTGGGGGTGGTACCTTGCCACCAGCTGCCCCAGAGCAATCTCATACTGATCAAAAACGCTGCATGTGTTCTTCCAGTCATTTTTAAATGCAGGAGAAAACGCCCATTATCTTTTTGATTCTAGATTTCAGTATCAAAGCCGAGGGACATTCAAAAAGTTTCACACATTTTAAACGCTGTTTCTAAAAGATTTCAACAGCAAGTTACGCACAGCTGGTGGACTTCTGGTAAGGGAGTTGCCCCTGCAATCAGATGGTTGTGGGTTTGAATCCCTAGACTGTTAGTGGCACTACAAGGTACCACACCCACACATATCTCCCCAGTGTTGTGTTGATGTCTGTGTGAACAATGTGAAATTCTTTCTTTGCATTTACCCCATACACCAAGTGACGCAGCAGTCAGTCAGGAACACAGCACCTGGAGAGCAGTGTGTGAGGACGGTACCTTGCTCAAGTCCAGCCACACCTTCTGATTGCAGGGGCAGTTCCCTAACCACCAGGCCACCTACTGCCCCAAAAGCAGTGCCTGCCCAGTGTAAGAATAGAACTCATCACCTTTAGGTTATGAGACCGGCGCATCAACTTCTGTGCTAATGAGGATCCATAGGAGAAACAAACAAACAAGCAATAGCAGTCAGCATATGACCAAGTAGGCTGTTTAAAAAAAAAACATTGTTAAATAGTTTATTGACATTAAGTAAATCACTTAAACTGCTCAGAATAGGTCTATAAAAACTTGCAACGTGTCTTGTGGTCACTTGTGCTGTGAAAATTCTGGAAGTCTACTTATTCTACTTATAAAATTAGATTGACATCTTAGTTAACAGCATGGTTGGTGAATTCAGGTACAGGTCATCTTAAGATTTTCTCACTTTCTTCTAAGTTCGTCTAAACTCTGAAGAACTTCAAGATTAGAGAGATGCTAGAAATGTTATAGGCACAGGCAAAGGAGGCAGTTAGTCTTAGATGGTTACTGTCCTGTGCGTGTTAAATTAAATTATATGTCTAATTATTTGAGTAATAAAATGGTAGTGTACCTAATTATTAATTTAATTGATAGCATCAGTCCTTGATAATGCGTTTGAAATATTCAGTTGTTCATAACATGCTCTCTTACTCTCACAGGTTTTTGCAGTAAAATGTCTATGGTCCTGTTTGCCTCAGTGGTGCGGGTGAGGGACGGCCTGCCTCTCTCTGCCTCCACCGATTATGAGCAGGACAAAGGACTCCAGGAGACCAAGAAGCACCTGAAGGGCCTGTCCAAAAAACTCAGCCAGTTCCCTGACCGCTGCTCTCTCAAGACTGGTCAATACAATGTCAAGTACGTGTTTGTTATAAATGAGGTCTTTCTGTGCTTTCAAAATCCTATTTTGTCTTTTTTGTAAAAGCTATGGTTGTAGAATACATTTCAAAGATGGTGGTTTTTGTCAAAACAGTTTTACAGGCTTCATAAGCTCTTAAACATTAAAATGATTGTGCACTTGTTATGGAGATGTTGTGCTGTAATAAAGAGAAACCTGTTCTTTGTTTATTTGTTACTCTGCTAGGCAACAGGACTTTGACAGTGAAATTTAAAGCTCCCATAGTTGTCAGTAGTGTTTTGTTGAAACTGCAGATACTAAGAAGTCCTCTTAGAAAGTTAACATTGTTTCACACACATGTTTTTCAGCTTTGATTCTGATTCAGGTGTCAAGATTATACATTCATTCTAAGGGTGTACTCACACTAGGCACGGTTGCCGTGAACCGGGCCCGAGTACGATTGTCCCCCCTCCCCCTCCCCCTCCCCCTCCGGCCTGCACTCACATTAGATTTCAGCATTCGTGCCGGAGCACGCTTACAACATTATGGTGCGACGGTTTCAGGATAAACAGGAGAGAGTGGCGCTCTCTCTCTGAACGCAATGGAGTCCATTGCTCAGTTTACTATTTTGATAGTAATTTTGGTCCGCGGTTGTCCACAGCCCTCTCACAGCCTTTTGCTAAACAGGTCTATCACTTTTGTGGCGCAAAAAATGGTTTTGAAGCTTCGCAAAAACGTGACATTGCGTGTCCTGATCCGTGCTCCAGCACGGTTAGCGCTCACACTACATGCGAACTGCGCCCGAGTCCAACTGAACCGTGCTCTGGCCCACCTCTTCCAAGCGGGCCAGGGACGGCTAAACGAACCGCGCCTGGGCACAGTTCGGAGCACTCACACTAGTCAAACGAACTGCGCTTTGGTGGACAAACACACTCGGGCATGGTTAAAACTGCCTAGTGTGAGTACACCCTAAACGGCATTGTCATTTTGTCTTTTCTGATACTAACATTGAAACAATGAATTTTGTTCAGTATCAGTATTGATCTGACATTTCCTCTTTATAAGATACTTGGCATAAAATTAAGCTGTTTTTTATTGCTGCCGCTCACTTAAAAGGATCAGGTAAAAGTAGGTTATCATGCTCACATGACTTAAAATCACTCGACTAGCTCACATAAGGAAAGACACAGCTAACAAGAAGACACAGTGAAATTTATCTTTGTTTGTTTCCCTCTAATATCTGATCCAACATTTTCTAATTATATTGTCCCAACACTGATATCTGTTGATACAGATATGCCCTCTAGTTTAAATGTATTTTGGAATGTCACCAGAGCTGTTAAGAGCTATGGTCAATTTAACATCTCCTTTCATGCAATTTCTTGCTTCCAGTAATTTCAGGGTTGCTTTATTATTGGCTGAAAGGACATTTGCCTCATTCTTTTGATGTAAAAGCACGAAGACTTAAATATCTTTGTAAGTGGCATTCATGGAAAGCAATAAGAAGTTTTCTCCTTATCTTGATCCAAAGCAGCTCAGCCAAAAAAGAAAACAAAGAAGGAGCAAGGTGGAGTGGTGGTGCATCATTTAAATTGGCGACTAATCCTGTGCAAGATTTAAAGTCCTCTTTCAGCGGAGGCTAACACAGATGTATGGCTCCTCTGAGGGCCTTGAGGCCAGACGTTTTGAAGACTGGCGGGTGCTATTCATCACCCCAAACTTCATAAGCAGGCATAAACGAGTTGGCTGCCCCCCTCTCCTCCTTTCCCTTGTTCAGGGGTGTGAGTCATGGAATTGTTTAATCTCTCAGAGGAGACCCTAATGTAGAGAGATGCAGTGACAAATTCTCCCACATTTCCTGTGAGGCTGACAAGCAGCCTACGCTTAAAAGGAAAGTAATTGTAGCAGCGCGAGTTATTGATGAATACATTGGTATGGAGGGGTGTGTTTCCAAGAAGAGTGGATATGAACCCTTTGCTTGTTTAGAGTTGTGGAGAAACTTTGGTAAGTGTTTGTGACTTTGTTCAATGTCTCTCACCCACTGTGATTGTGAAGTAGCAGCATGTTGCCTAAAAAAAGACCTTTACAGTGTCGTGATGAGTGGGATTATTTGCAATGTTTTGGTGTAGTTTGAGAAGTAGAATATAAAAATGAGGTGGTTTTTGGTCAAATATTTGACACTGTGTTTATTCCTCAGTTTCACAAGTTCCCTGGGAGTCGGCTACTTGATGGTATGCACTGAAAACTATCCCAATGTCTTGGCGTTCTGTTTCCTGGATGAGCTGCAGAGGGAGTTCATCGTCACATATGACACCAAACGCATTAATAGTGCTGTCAGGCCATACTCCTTCATTGAGTTTGGTGAGTTCCACACAGAGCCCTTAGAAGAAATGGCTAGAAAATATCACATATGTGCTTTTTGACAGCACATATCTGGGATTCTACACAAGCCTTGAAAGCCATTAATTATCTATTGCGAATATGATTTCCACCCCCCCAGGTGCCTTTTTCCACAATGTTTGTTTACCTATTGTGTGTTTCTTCATAGCTAGTCACGGCAACACCACAGGACAGCTGAACACCTAAAATCTGTATTTGCTCGCTAAAGTATTTAGCTGTATTTTAGAAGCTCGGCTATAGTTCAGACCAGCAACATTTATTCACCGCTACAACATTGAAGGCTGTTCCATTCCTATGGCTGCTTTAAATGCAGCCAAAGAATAGCAGCCTGCACTCAAGAATATTTTCAAGAATACTACCAGTCTTGTCTTTCATGTTGTCATCCATAATCTAGACCCCTAGAAAGGAGAAGCTGGTTGCTGAAACAATCTAGCATACATTATTTAAAAAAAGGTCTGTAAAACATCACATTACAGTAAAACATACAGTATTTCTTCAGCTGTATGTCTGTTCTAAGAAGGCATAAACTGAATGCAGGATGTAAAATGAAGCTGCTTTCACGGTAAGTTGAACAGTTTTTGCTCCAAGGAGGACATTTTACTACAAACAAATGTTTTTTTTTCACAATGAATTGAGGGGAAGAAAATAACTATACAGGGGTTTCCATTCACTTGACCTCATGGACTAGGCGACTGTGATTCTAAAATAAAATTAAGTGTATGCAGAATGCAAGTGTATGTAAGTTGAAGGCTCGTTCCAAGCCCTGATAAAATGCAGGTGACTACAGACTCTGTTTTTAGCTAAGGGTATTTTTTTCCAGCTCGGTATGTGTTTGAGTCATTAAGCCTTTTTTAGACACTTAGGATAGATCTGGCACATAATGAGAACCCTTGTCCCACATTACAGCAATCTTAACTGGTCCCCACCCTTTTTAATTGACTTCTTATTTGATTAAAATCACCACTGCCTTGTTTATGGTGCTGGTATTGTAGTCTTGCTTATGATGCAGGTGCCCAAACACTGTGGTGTTGAAGATTTGCTACCATAAGAATTCTACATGTGCTGCTCAAGAATATTAAACATTTTTAAAGACAACAGTAAATAATTTTGGTGTTATTTGTATACATTGTTGCATCATTTTGGTTGCTTTTGTTTTGTTGACTTTTTGATTTGATTTGCTGATAGACAACTTCATTCAGAAGACCAAGCAGCGCTACAACAGCCCGCGTTCCCTCTCCACTAAGATCAATCTGGCCGATATGCAGACAGAGATTAAGCTGCGGCCTCCATACCAGCTCTCTCCCGAGGACCTGACCTCCGTCAATGGCTTCTCTCACAGCACCACCTCCAAATATAAAGGCATAGGTACTGTCTGCCACTCTTTTACTCGCTTCATAAGATTCTTAGGAACATGGCTGATATTGCAGGATGCTAACAGGCTGCCTATTGTAATGGTGGAAATATTCTAATTTTTAGCTTTTTCACTCTGGCTGTAAGAAGGAGAATTTTAGACCAAAAAGCAAGAGATTAGCTAGTTTAAATCTCAAAATCGTATTAATGACAATTAGAAAGTTATATAAGCGGTGTTCTTTGCTCTCCCGCATTGACTAGCACGTTTTAATAAGCAGCAGATTAACACTGAAACACGCAAATTTTGGATGCAGTTTGCACTCTTGAACTTACATAGTCTCAGATGAGATGATTAAAAGATGGAAATCATGATATATTGTGGGATTTCATGGATATTTTCTTGTGGCTTTATAGCCCCCAACTGGAGAAACTTTAGGCTGGTAGATGTGAGCGGTGGCTTGTTCATGTGGTGTTTGTTTTATACAGGTGCTGGTCATATAATTAGAATATCTGCAAAACGTTGATTTATTTCACTAATTCCATTCAAAAAGTGAAACTTGTATAATGTATACATTCATTCCACACAGACTGATATA
>JBBPDB010000002.1:9914469-9945960 GCA_037974465.1 Brachypetersius altus | reverse complement strand
CACACACACACACACACACACACACACACACACACACACACACACACACACATATATATATATATATATATATATATTTAGTTAATTTAAATGCAGAGCACATGTGTATACATTTTAATTACTGTATATTTGCTGACTTTGACATATTGGGAGAAAATTATGAAACTTGCATGTAATCTGTGCAACGTAATCCTGCTACATGTGTGTCTCTATTCTTTTTGTGCAGTGTTACTTATTTGCATACTTCTCAGTGTGGAGGAACATCAAGTCATTTCTGGCCTTTGCTCTGATCTGCCTGTGCAACATGTATCTGTATGAACTGCGCAACGTGTGGCAGATCCTCTTCCATGTGACAGTGGGGGCCTTCATCACTCTGCAGATCCGCCTGAGGCAGCTGCAGGGTAAAGCTCCGGACTACAACGTCTGAAAAGACACATGACCTGCTCAGAGACCAGTGAAACGCACACAGCCTCCCTCACCAACATCTATAACTGCAGTCTCCCTCACAGCTAAGGACTTTGAGAATAAACCCAGGTCGCTGAATGACGGTGGTTTATGAGTGTTTCATTGCATGTTTTGAACGAGAAATGTCCTCTTTCAAATATTTACAGCTCCGGAACTGTGGTCAGACTGTAGGAGGCTTTACGATGAATTAGCAAACTGCTCTACCCCTCTTAAAATCCGTGCATTTTTTTTTTTCGTAAACAAGTTTGCAGTATTGAAATATTGGAATAATAGGTATTTATTTATATATTTTTAATTGGTGCATAAGTGCATTTTATAACATCTGATTGTTAAAGGCAACAGTTTTTGGCAGTTGATACAATGGAATTGTACCAATACCACACACACATCTCACACCCCAGAGACCATTTTAGGATTTTTGTATGTTATTCATTCATACACACACCCCAGGTTTCAGTTTCATATTCTGTATACTTCAAAGCTGCTGTCTTTAGTCATTCATACCCTTAAAGGACGTTCAGACATGGTGGCACACCTGAGCAAGATCTGTTCTTCTGCAGCTGTCTCAGTAGTACATACGCTGCCTGCAGTTTCGCTAGTTCTTGATGGATTTTCCTCCAGCTCTTTTCATGGCCTGCTGATATATAGACCGACATACAGACTGTTTACCACCCAATGCTTTCGGCTGCCTCACTTCGCTAAGCCTCTGCTGGTGTGTGCCGGCAAGCAAAGCTCTTGACAAGTGAATGAATGGATACTCTTATAATTGTGTTAGTCTTTGCATCTGTATTGTGCAAAAGCAATGTGTGAAAGATGACCAACAGTGTTTTTTGAATCTGCGAGACCTTCAGTAAAGACCAGTTTGACTTTCTAATAATGCGGTTTGTCATTTCTATGGTTGAATCCTGTATGCTTTAATCTTTAATTCAAGCATGTACTACTGATAACAGCTGAATGATGATGTTCCTCTAATTCAATTTCTAAACAACACATTTTTGAACAATGAATCTTTTAAAAAGCAAAATGTGTCTGGGTATAAAATTCAGATGGCATGTATGACAGTTTTAGTGCAGTGAAATCTTAACATTTGATTAACTGTAAATCTAAATTAAGGTTGTGTTGTTTCCTTGAAAGAGTTCTACTTTTAAATGCAGAAATGTCCAACAACTTGAAGAGATCGCCTGATGCTCTGATTGTTTCTTTGACTAGTAAATACAGAATAATGACTTGTTCATATCAACTTTAGAAACTGAATGTTCAGCTAAACAGAATTCTTAACCCTTCTTCCAAATACAGACAGTAAACCAAGGTATGTTTTGTGTCCTATGTTTGCTTTTCTAGTTTTGAACTAGGTTTAGATACAAGGCTAATTTAGATCTCAGGTATTGGAATCGTACGCCATAACATGCAAACTTATCAGGCTAACGAGCTGCCAAAACAGCTCTGATCTGTCAAGGCATGGACTCCACAAGAGTTCTGAAGGTGTGCTGTGCTATCTGGCCCCAAGACATTAGCTGCAGAGCCTTTAATCCCTGCAAGTTGAAAGCTGAGCCAACACCTCTGCCTTTTTATCATATACCTCAGCTTATATGTTTATACAGACTACTAGGAGTGTAAGAATACACGATTGCATGATTCACAATATTGACTTTATGAATCACTATTCCTACAATATTCCTACAATTTAAATAAAGAGAAAAATTTGAAATACAAGAAGAAATACAAGCTGGAAGGTGAGGGAGATGTATGTGCTGGGCTGGGTCATTAATAGGCACTATTTAAGGTAAATTAAGTGGCCCTTACTTTCGCACATTAACACACTACAGCACACGGTGTGAAATTCTTTCTCTGCATTAACCGAATTTACCAATTGAAGCAGTGGGCAGTCAGCGAAGCAGCACCCAGGGAGCAGTGCGTGGGAAGGGTACCTCGGTGGTGCCACTGGCAGTCCTGGGATTCAAACTCATGACCTTCTGATTGCAGAGGGCAACTCCCTAACCACCAGCTGCCCCACACTATAAACACTGCAGTATTCAAATATACATTTCCTTTTCATTGCAGGTTTTTCCGGCGTCATGTCTGTGAGGCATATAGATCTTCAGAACAAGCCGAGTACTTTTTGAATTTGATGCTCTTAGCAGCACTTGAACTCCTGCTACTTTTCAAATACACTCTTGAAAGAAAAAAAAATACACTTACTAAAGGAGAAAATAGAAATAGCAATTTTTCAGCGCAGCAGGACTAATGAGGTTCCAGGTTTGTTCTTGTCATGCTTACTGGACCAGCGCAGCAGGTCATGCCCCATCTGAATTTGTGCATAACTGTAGGAAAACGTCAGTGTGTGCGTAGTTCTGATGACTCCTACGTAATTGAGGTTATTTTTTCCTCCTTGTGTTACCATGATCACAGGTGAACTAATTTCACTCTGCTGCTTGGCAACCTTAAACCTAGATTTTGTAAGACCCTCCAAATAAGACCTTGGAAGTTTAACCTTGCTTGGCATACATGGCCTCAGGCCGGTGAGCACCAAGCTCCTGGATCTTACAATACCCATCTAAGGTCAACTCCACCTTGTCCATATAATAGCATTCGTCCGACTATGAATATGAGTTTGATTGAATCCCTGTCTCTGACCTTTTGACAACTGCCTGAGCAAACTGACATTAGAACAAACTGAAATCTTACAACCGTGTAACAGCCAAGCTCTCTTGGACAAAAGACCTAATTTGCCCTATAATATCAGGCTGGGGCCAATTTTAATGTCAATGAGATGCTCTTTTCATTCCCAGCACAAAGCGCTTTTCTTCAGTGAAGAATGAGCCTTAAAGGTTCCTATAATGGCACAATTCAGCCTCAGCTGACTGGACTGAATGCATGCAGCGGTCAATTTCAAGAGCAATCCAACCATTCTCTGCTTGTAACAACTCACAGGGATATTTCGCAGACATTTAAGGTATCATTATATTTTATTCAAGGTGCTGCTGAATGTCTTAAGGCGAATTTCAGTCCTCCCCAAAAAGACTGCAAATGTATATAAGGTCTGCAACCACTTCCGAATGGCCATGGTCATTCCGAATGATAACTGCACCTTTCTCTTACATTTTCAGTTGCTTTTGTTGTTTTTCATGTTGGGGTTGACATATTTACCATTTACAAGCTGCAATATGGTTTAAATTTTCCTGTATTACCAATAAAACTGGCTGAAGTGCACTGCTGCCACCCATTGGATGTTGAGGGAAAACATCTACACCAAAGCTAATCTCACGCAAAAGACAGCTGGACCAAATACTGGTGTGTCTTAACACAAGCATTGATAACTTCATTAATTGCAGGAACACTTAAGCATTGAAGTGATTTATTTGAATGTAAAAAAGGGTATAATGTTTTTGACATGGCAGATAAGGAAAAACAACTCATGAATTAGCTCTGTGAAATTTGTAGTTTGAAGGTGCACTGAAGTGCACTGAAGGTGCCACTGTGAAAAGAAAAGCACACTCTCACTTTTGACGTACAGCTTCAGAACCTGGACATCAAAGGAAAAGGGACGTGGTTACATATAGTTTGAGCTTCCTTGTAGAGGTCACAATGACCATTCAGTTTGAGCTGAACGGAGAAAACTATGGCACCTGAAATGATGAGAATCAAAAGGCCCCAGACTACATACAGACTATAAAAACGTAAAATACCAAAATATAAAGGAGTGACATTACTGTAGCTTCTCCTGTCGGACAAAGTCAAAGTAAAAAGATATGGCACTGTTTTCTTCCCTCAAAGCAAAGAGACTAAACTGCTTTTGGAAGCCCAACCGGGTCCAATCTGTCAAGGACAAAAGAATGGGAAAAATAATCTATTACTATATTACAGAGGCTGGAGAAGAAAAAAAAAAAGGATACAGGGCAGAATTGCAATATTTTTCGGCACAAAATTATATCGATACAGCGGCACCAAGTATTGATAATTGTTTTTTAAAATGTAATTTTAGGATTTAAAAATGTAATATACACTTTTATTTGGTGCACAAGTCTATTCTGATCGCTTGAAAAGTCCAGAAGATGGTGAAGGACCTCATTCTGCTCTTGCATCACAGTGAAAGCTGTGAAGACTGCAATACGTTACACGTTGGTTGAATCGTAATAATATTGTGGCCCAAATATCATGATAATATTGTATCACCTCTGGGACAATTCCCAGCTCTGCTATATTATATGAAGTTCTTCCTAGTAAAAAAGCCCTAATCTCACACTGTAACAGACGCCTCTTGGACAGATGATCATTATTATTATCATCATACACCCAGCATCTTCATTCTCCTTCTGTAATCCTGATGAAGCATAAAAAAACAATAAACATGATCTGATGAGTGTCTGCCTGTACTTGGCAATATTTACACTGGAGAACCATTCCACTGAAACAGGTGAAGCTATGACTAAACATGTCACATCACCTTATAGATTCCACTGATGAGAATGGCACTGATGTTTAGCGGTCACTCAGCATTCATTACATGAAGGCCTCGATTGGAGAAAATGAACATTCATTGGGTCGTACCATCTGATTGAGCTGGAAAGGGGGAGGAGGGGTGTTCGGCTAAGGAAGGCAGAGGTGCAGTGCAAAAATGGCCGAGGGGTGTGGCAGATCTAAAACAAACCCCTTAGTAACAGGATAGTAACTCCTCTTATGGAGTGTAGCTTTAGCGCGAGGCTAAAAGCCATGAGGATCTGTGCTGATTGCAGGGCTTCATTTGTTTCTGATCTGTAAGACGCTTTAAAAGCAGTGGCTGTGCTCCTGCAATTCATTTTTATCCTACAAAACACAACGACTCATTTAGATCAAGATCATATTCCTTTCCTAATCTTTGAGATTGGTTTTGTGGTCTTCAAATGTGTGCCGTTGCCGTGTCAGCACAAGCAAAACCACAAGGGTGACAGAATTTACAGCTATTAAAAAATGACCCCATTAAAATACGCAGGACTGCTGCACATTTCTCTCAGATATATACATCCGAATACACGTTGGTGTTTATAGACATCGCTCTAATATATTAATGTACAAAATATAGAATCTAAAATAGCTTCAATAAGGTTTGGTTTTTTGAGACAAAATACAAAATGTCAAAAATACAAAATAAAGCCAGGCTTTGATGCTCTCTCTATCCTTCAAAGTGTCTTCAGTGTAGTGGGTGGGTGTACATTTTCGCGAGCGATAACCACTTTTCTCTGTGTGTGTATGCTGGTGGAGGCAGGGGAGTCCCAGTAGACACACACATAAAACAAAGCAGCCTCTCTCTGGACCTCCATGTCGTGTCCAGACACTATCATTCCTCTCCACCAGTCAGCCAGCAAGGTTCTGGAAATGTTCGCAAGTAGTCTGTGTGTGTGTGTGTGTGTGCGTGTGCGTGTGTGCGTGTGTGTGTGTAGCTTTGCTGTGCCACATTCATGGCCACATTAGTAGGTCTACCCATATCTAGCTCAAACAGTGTTTGAAGACAACAGAACTGTATAAACATACACTGCTTCACATACACAGATGTATTCAGATACACATTATATACCTCAGTGACATCACATGTTCCGTTTTGGAGCCACCTGGGCTTGCTAGTCAGTCTGAGGAACTCGTGTATTGCCCTTCTCGTTTGGAGGAACGGCCTCAGTTCAGGATCACAGCAGTGCATCCTTCCTCCCGCACACCGGAGAAAAGTAGGAATAGGAGTACTGCCTTGCATGTGTGTGATTCCTCTGAATTTCTTTGGTCTCTTCAGATGGCCTTCTTTCTGTAAGCAGAGCTCCTGAACAAGTTTCTCTGCACCTTATCGCAAGGTGCGAGGTTTCCTACATTTAGGCCATCAGAGGCCTCAGTTATGTAGAAAGGCCAAAATGCTCCAGGACTAGGCACGGGCCATCCCTAAACAATTCATTAGCAGTTCTTATAGGTCAGAGACCGCAATGCCCAGTCCCTTCCTTCTCCTCCACATGTCAAGCCACCTCCTACTGTCATTAGTGTAGTGAATGCAAGACACAGTGGATGTTAACTGCTGCTGGGTCCACCATTTAGGAAGTAGGTCATCATTTCTCCTTTGCCCTTGACTTTGACAACTCCACGGCATTCCAGTGAGTAGTTGTAGGAGTTGAGGACTTGGTAGAGGTCAGATGTAACCTGGTAATAATAAGAATAAACAAAAGAGAACATAATATAAAACGAAGGCTTTTGTCCAAAATCACCTCAAGTGTACAAGTTACAGAAATATTTTGGCTTTGTGAGTTATTTGAGACAAACTCACCTGTATTCTTTCAGGGACTCCAGTGCTGTCCATGCGACTAGCTACATTTACAGTGTTGCCCCAGATGTCATACTGAGGTTTACGAGCCCCGATAACTCCAGCCACTACCGGACCCATGTTGAGACCTGTAGGATTAAAATTCACAAGCTCAAATCACAAGAAGCTCTTTTTATTATAAACAATCAGAAAAAGTAACATTTAAATGATAGTCTAGTAAAAAATGACAAATGTATAGTTTCTTTGACAACTGACATTGCACAGAATGCACAGAATTCTGGCTTGAGGGCGTCCATTATTAGTTTCTGCTATGCAGTGTAGGTTCTATGCCCTAAGGTTTGTAGATTTTATGTTCACCCAAGGTTTCTTATGTAATCAAGGGCGTTAGGGAGTGAGTCCCCTCCACTTTGCTGCAGTAATGGCATCTAATCTTTATTGTGTGCAATGTCTGCAACTTAAAATAGCTAAACTGATGAATTAGAAGGGCTGTACAGACACTTCTGAACATATAGTGTACATTTATATGGTTATACATAATGTCAAAGAGAGTCAGAAACAACATTAGCAGGTTTTTACTATTTGTGGTTTGAGGCAGACGTATGATGATTTAGGCATGCAGGGGGGCCTTTTAATTTTGCAAAGGAGTTAATCAGGGAACACCAACCTTGTATCTACATTTGATCAGATCCACTTACATTATTTGCTGCATGACAGTGAGCATGCAGGACACAGCAGTGAAGCTGGAGTTTTTAAACACTGTCCTATGTCTGCTTTCTCACACACATGAAACCTGCTGGTCCACCTTGCAGACGTAAAGTTATTGGTGATACTAATCTGATGCTGCACAGTTTGTGGGCACTGTTGGCTGGAGATCTTTAGTTAGTGGACTATTCTTAGCCCAGCAGTGGCACTGAGCTGTTAAACACCCTGTGTGTGATCTACTCTGTGCAGCACATGTGCACGCACACTTTCATGTCAGTGTCACAGCGGAACTGAGAATAATCCACCATCCAATTAGTACCTGCTCACTGATGGTACTGTTGGGGTCCTGAACATTGATATATGAGGTAAAGGGAGCTAACAAACAATTCAGAGAAAATGATGGACTATTGTCTGTAACTGTATACAACAAAGTGCAACTGTATGATAAGTGGAGCTGATAAAAATGGAATGAGACAGTAGATACAAGGCGAACCCAATGAAGTGACTTGTTGGTATGTGTGGTGCATAGACAACATCCTTACCAATCTTCATTTTGAAGTTGTTAAAGGAGTGCTCGTTGATGTACTTCATTTGGTCCATGAGTCGCATGGCATAGTCCGCCAGAGCGCGAATATGTGAGCGTCCGGCTTTATCATATGTGGAGTCGTTCAGGCCAGAGGCAGCCATGTAGGTACTTCCAATGGTCTTGATTTTCTCTAATTGACGAAACTGATCTTCACTGATTATCTGAGAAAGACGAGCAAAAGGAAGGGCTGTGCATACAGTCTTGTTTTGCATGAATAAAGAACTGCTTTGATTGACTTTTCACCATGTCTGTTAAAATATTTCAAGAAGAAAAAAAAACAGTACTATGCTCTCTAACCCAGTGATATAATCCTGACAGTAAATGTAAATGCACATTTAACGTTTACACAGTCTAGCAAAAAGTATAAATATATAAGAAAGTCTACCCCTAGAACTAAGTGCTCTACCTCATCAAAGTCAGCAATGATTTCGTTGAGAAGTCTCAGACACTCCACTCCCTCGTTGTTGGCCTCCAGCTCTACGTAAAACTCTGAGAAATTGCTGATGGAGGCGAACATGACGGCCACGCACTCGCAGGACTGATAGTAGAGCTCATCATTCCTCCGCTCCCGTGCTAGGAAGTGAGCAGCAACATCTTTAGGGAGGATGTTGTGAAGGAGACGTCGATTGTAGGCCTGCAGCTCCTCCATTTCCTCTTTTTCCTCCGTGGCCTGAGGAGAGTGTGTGAGAGAGAGAAACACCAGCTCTGAATTCTGGAACAACAATGATGGATGTGATGCAATTTTAACAACTCCAGTCCAATAACTGTGCCAATACAACTACAATGTAATATACTGTTCAAAATCCTTGATATGGGAAAGATTACTTTTAGATGATCTAATTCGATCTGAAAGACTGGTTAGCAGACTGTTCTCAGCTATACGAACACCCTTCCACTTCCGGTTCTTTATTAAGGCTACATTGCTCTATTTAGCCACAGTAACAGACATTATGAACTACACTAAGGTACATTTTATAAATGTACCATAGATACCTATCTATGCAATTCTTTTCAAGGGGGAAATGAAAACATCCAAAACCCTCCATATTATTAAATCTACTCCAAGCTAAGAAATAAATGTTTATATAAGATCTACTTTAAAAACGGAGCACATAAGAGAATTCTTTTACTACAGAACAGTTTAAACAGAAACACCAAAAAATGATCAACAAAAAGTCAGTCAACAAAAAAAGCAGCCATGCATTACCATGAACCAAAGTGAGCCCCACAGACTTCACTGTTCAGACCTGGGAAGGATGACCCTCCTTTTCCTCCCATCACTCAACATAATGCTAGTCAGCCCAGAAGTCTGCTAGCTGATGTAGCTGAACTGGTGGTTAGCATTATGCCCTCCAAGAACATTGTGTCCAATTTAAAGAAGCTTTCATTTTAACATGACTACAGACAAAAATCTCTCCACACCTTTTGGCATGAGCCGTCATTATGAAGGGCAATCAAAATTGATCAGTTCATCACACTACACATATATCAAACAAATTGACTTTAGGGCAGTATTTTAAAGTAGCACTACAAAACTACAAAGAAGCTGATCATAGCCACAATATGCATTTACTAACAAGTGATTTTACTGCGGAATGTAAAACAAATCAGAGAAGATGGAAAAATGATTTTTTAAGTATGCATGAAAAACTAAGATAGAAGGCTTTGTTCTGACAATATCTTGCCTAAACTGGACTGGATTTTCAATCTCTTAACATTGCAGACGTGTGCGTTGTGTCTTAGATACAAAAATAAAAATACTGGGTCAGGACATTTTTGATACCCAATATTAGATGACTTGGATGAGGATAAAGATTCTGTGATCCCTACCTGTAACTTCCATAAGAAGTCTAGCCTGGCAGTGGATTCCACTTGCTGGGCGTGCAAATACAGTGCTAAAACAAAGACAGTGATGACCACCGGTGTCATGACCTTCAGAGAAACCCGTGATTCTGTGCTGCAGCTGAAAAACAGGTGTCATGAGCAGTTTTAAAATAGCTCCAGTGTTGATAAGAATGCAGAGTCCGTGTATTTTCTGGCTTTCCAACAATTAAACATCTGCGACCAATTTAATGTGACAGACGGAACAGCACAAGGAAGACCGAAGAAACAATCTTCCTTTCACAAGAATACAATTACGCTGGGATATCATGACAAGATCTCAGTTATGCATCTACAAACATTGGCAGGATAGTATGTACTTGTCTAGTGATAGCCATCATCATGGCAAAGCAATCAAAGCAACATGGTGTGGCTCGAAGGGATTGATATCACCTCAGTGATTCCATTTAGCTGATAATATCTTACCTTGTTCCATTCTTGCACTGACTGTGAATGCAAAACAAAAATGGGAATGTATTAGAAAGGCACAGCATGACAGATATTACTTTATCTTCAAGATAAATGATGCAAATCTGAGCCCAATCAACATTCACTCAAGAACGCTTTCAGTAGTTTGATCAGCACTCTGCCAAAATGGAACCGAAAGCCTCTGAAGCTGTAGGAATGCATATGAGAGACAAGTAGCACATCGGTGTAAATCAAACCTTCTTCCTCTTGGAAAGGAGCTGTTTATTCAGTCATACAGCTAAATGTCACCCACTGCACTTTCTATGGCTTCATAATTGTGACAAAAAGGATAACTGATTATGCTGATTACAGTGAATAGATTTCATTTCACACTCTGGAAAAGGCTGTAATTTTCCATCCCATATGTACACCTGTGATTTGCCAGAGCGCTCAAAAAACAAACAAATGGAACCAAGTGGATTGATCTGAGCAAGGCAAACAACAAAAAAAACCCCGGATGCTTAAGGAGTGTTGTTTTCACCTGGAAATGATTGATTTTATGCAACACAATAATGTAATGCGTTAATTGTGATCATTTGTTTTCCAATTAACGAATTGCTGAGAGCAAAACTGACATTTCAGTCGATATGTGGTTATTGTGCCGGCTTACTGCCCTTCCTCATATAGAGTACACTGTGAACACAGAGTCACTCACATGGCATTGGTGATCACCAGCAGGTCACCATTGTCAAACAGGCTGACGGCCGGCACCTCCACGATGAGCACGTACAGGATCTCTATGAAGAGCATGAGGAAGAGTTTCCCTATGCTGCTCATTTGCAGAAACACAGAGCAGGCCAGAAGGCTGAGCAGCACACATGATGAGAAGTACTGAAGAAGAGGAGCAGTGGAGCAAAAAAACCAGACAGATACACCTATATTATTTCAAAGAATCTTGTTTTATAAATTTAAATATATTCGTTATATTAGATTCATAGGCCTTTACATAAGCTCATCAGTCCTGGCCTAAGAAACCCTCAGCCCTCATATCTCCAAAAGTATTACTGTACAGGATAATACATTTTATTTAAATGTAAGTAAAGGGATCAAAAACTGTATCTACTGTATATATATATATATATATATATATATATACACACACATAAAAAATACTCTTTATCTACTGTAAAACTATATCTACTGGATCATGAAATGCTGACACAAAATCCAGTTGTCATGTTTAATTAAAAAAAAAAAATGTTTACATGGTTTTTATATGTCTGATGCAATACAGAACATGAGTTGAGTTTTGTTCACCTCAGGAAAGTTGCAGGCTGGTGAAGAGCTGTTGCAGAAGCTATCGTGGGACCAGAGTGAATATTTAAAGGTGGAGTTACACACATGGCAAGCGCCGACACTGCTGGGGCTGATGTTAAACTCTCGGCCCAAACACTCCTTCAGATCATCAGTGCTGCATGTGAACTGGGAAACAAACATACCCATACACCCACACCCACACCCAAACAACCAGGACACTCTGTTCAAAACTTGGGCATGTTTCGGTAAAGACAAATACTGCTGGCCAGCATACACTATACAGACAAAAGTACTGGAACGTCTGACCATTACACCAACAGGGACTTTAAAAAACACTGCATTGACTTGAACATTTGACTTTGCAACTATAACAGCTTTCTGTGGGAATTTGTGCGAATTCATTTTGTAGAGCATTAATGAGTTCAGGCACTGATTGGATGAGAAGGCCTGGCTCGCAATCTCCATTCCAGTTCATCCCAAAAGTGTTGGATGGGGTTGAGGTCAGGGCTCTGTGTGGCCAGTCAAGTTCTCCCACACTAAACTCACCCAACCCTGTCTTAATGGAGCATGCTTTGTGCACTGGGGCACAGTCATGCTGGACTAGCCTTCTTTACAGGCTTTGTCCACAAAGTTGGAAGCATACAAAATGTCTTGACATGCTGAATCATTAAGACGGCCTTTCATTAAGTAAGGGGCCTAGCACAAACACTGAACAGTGGCCTAATACTTTTGTCTGTACAATGTATGTAAACTCACCAGAAAGACAGAAAAGAGTCATTTGTATAATTTATTTTCTAATACTTGGTTATGTGTCCCCTTGCCTTGAAAACATGTCAATCCCATCAGGTAAGGTAAGGCACCAAGTATGCACCAGGAATACACTCTAGATCACAGGTCTCGTTTTGTGACTGTGTTTGAGTTTCTATTCATTCTGGCCCATTCTTACTCAAACTGGGTGCACATTTCAGCTACAGTTGCATGCAAGTGTACCTACTCCAGGATTTCTGCGGATTTTCCACATTTAGACACCTAGTCACACACAGACACCCTTCAGTTGGTGTCCTAGAATGAGGAAGTGCCAGAGTAGCATTCTGCTTGGTCATGAAGAACCAAGGTAAAGAGCTGGAACAGCAGTCTGAAATGTAATCTTATCCTGAAAGGTGTAATGTTTTCCTGACAGGACTGATACATTTTTTTAGCTGAGCTGTTCTTTTAATGAGTAATTTATATAAAAAAAAATACTATGCCCGAAACCACACTAACAGATTATGTATTAACATAAATAGTTTGGAGTAATGACTTTTAATGTTTGTTAGCTATAGTAGTCTCATAGCTCCATTACTAAACAAAATTTGGACACCAAACATTTCTCGGCTGGAAAACAGTCTAGTTTCTCAAATAATTCGTCTTAATCAAAGGGATGCATCACAAAGTATCAGGAAAAAGAGTATTAGAAACTAAAACTATAATTGTCATTACTACTAATATCCATTATTTTAATGTCCAATGTGCTATTTTAGACATACATAGAAGGACTTTAATTCTATGAGTGTACTGATCTCTAATATAAACAATCATCATTTATATTGCCTTTCAATTGAAAAATGGCAAACTCACAATGTTGATGATGGCTGAGAGAAAGACCAGGACTATAGTGAAGACTCCCACCAGAGTGCTGTTAAGTCTGGACTGAACAATCCTTTTAGACAGGTTCTGTAGGGGCACTGGGAACAGCTGTCCAACAAAGAAAATGAGAGAGGAGCACCATAGCTTCAAATTTAGCATCTAAAAACAAATCTTAAAGGGGCCACAACCTACATTTTAGCATTTTCCCTAAAATCCATGTATAGCATTTGTGTTGTGTTTAAGTAGTTTGTGTTCAAGAATGATTTTTATAATTCGTGTTTTATAATTTATAATTCATATACATTTATACATCATTTATAAACGATCATGTTCAACGTCTATTGATACTTTAGACGTAAAAAGGCTGGTTTCAGCAACACTACTGTTTGTGATCCTTTCTGTGTAGGTCACATTCCCACACCTGTCTATGCACTTAGCACATACATGCTTTGTAGTTTAATTTAATAGCCTGTAGTCCATCAGTATCACCTTATCATTTATTAGCTGCCGCTTTACCCCATCCATTAATGGTCAGGACCCCGGAGGACCACTCGGTGAATAATGTTCGGTGAATAATTCTCAGCACAGCAATATCTTATATTATAATACAGACACACAGACACACACCATCATTGCATTGCTACCATTCAAAAAGCAGTTTGGATTGAGAAACCTAAAAGCCTCAAAGTATTTGGATGGATGCAAGCAAAAAAAATCAAAAGGAATACTTTCAGCAGCTTAACTTCAACATATGTAGGTCACATTCCCACACCTGTCTATCTTGAAAAGCGCTCTATAAATAAAATGTATTATTTATTATTATTATTATTATTATATGGAATAAAGAGTGAATGGTACATTTCGACTCTTTTACAGTGTTTATGTACTACATTAAGCCTTTTTATTTAGTAATAAAATATTTTTGTCAGTGCACCGTGAACTAGGGCTGGGCAAATGGCTGAAAGTCATTACTATGTTGAGCCCAGCACCACAATCTCACCCACCCAACCCTGACTACCATACCAACAGTGGGGCTCACTCTACCACACACACTACATGATTCTAGTATCTCCAGTGTAACAAATATTTTTACTTACTTCTTATTTATTACTTATTTGCCGGGATTTCACTGGGGGATGAAACTGAGCTGTAGAAACTGATGTAGTTTTTACGAGTGTCTGTTGGAGCGTGCAAAAATGAAGGATGACTTTATTTGAATTATAATAATAGCTCCTTGTGCCTAATTTACTAAGGGAAAAGAGCTTATGTAGTCACACTCAATAATACGCAGTGAAAGCACGTTTTAATTTAGGGCAAACATTTTTAAATCTACACTTAAACAAATCATTCTTAATTGTTATATTGATAGAGAAGAGTGCCTTTAAGGACATGGTGAAAGCGTTACCATCATATTAAAAGTTACAACATAAATCCACCTTTTTGCAGAAGCCCCAGACATGGTTGGTCGGTGGTAGCTATCAATTTTACTAAGGCCAGTTGAGCATGATGGCAATCTAGCATATACCTACAAACGGTTGTGATGATTCAGTGAATCTCCGTGTTCTGCAGTGATGACATTAGCACAAACATTACACATCGCTTAAGAAGTTTCTCCAGACTGTCCTCTTTTGTTAAGTATTGGCTAAAGTGATGCCCTTTTTAGCAACCGAGTTGACGACCATTGTGATGACATTGCCTAACCTTACTGTGAACAGAGTATATTTTGCAGATAAGTGGAAAATTCTGCTCATCTTTCTACAGGGTGCCCTTCTGGTCTCTAATCTTTCCATCATCAACCCAGCAGAAGAGCATCCATGGGCGGTGACCTTGTGGGGACATTGAACTACACGAGAGTTTTTGATTGAGCAGCATGAGGGACTTTTCTGAAAGACATTTCATGGTCAGGGGTGAATCCAATTCTCCAGGTCAATCTAATTCTCCAGCTAAAGGAAAGGAGGGACTTTGGTTTGTCATTAGCTGCCAGAACTCTGAGCCTGGTCCACAGCAGCATCCGCAGAGGCCTGCCAGATTCTCGCTGTGTCTCTGTCTGAAACTGTCTGAGTCATGGTCTCTAAGGAGCAGTCAAACCCTGACACTACTTTAAAAGGAAAAAAAAAACACAATCACATCCACATGGGTCATTTACCAAAAGTTTGTTTACCCCATAGTGTGGGCTCAGCTCTTGAAAATGACCAGTAATCAATGTCACTGTCAGACTCGGATGGTGGCTCAAGCCTCTGTTAGCACAGTCTTTGTGACAGACGGGTAGCGGGACATTGCTGTATTAGATTGTGGTGTTTTGCTATGCCGTGTTGTTTTATACTAAGGGGATTTGTTTATCCCTGCCACCTGCATTTGTTTGGCTTCATGTCATTTACAAGCCTTATAAATTATGGATGGCTTTTTTCTTATATATTTATATCTGGCTTTTTTATCTGCATGCCTGTGATTTAAAGGTGGATCATCTATCTCTTTGTTTGTATAGCCCTCTCTTCATCCCTCTCTCCATCATTCTCTCTATCTCACTAGACAGGCATCTCAAATCTAATTTTAAGCATATTTGAACAGCTCTCTGAAAAATAAATCAGACTTTTTCCCAACCAAATTCAAGTCACATTTGTTTCAAATCTGATTTTTGTTTTAAAAAAGGGTATAATCAGTCAGATCTGTTTTAAGTACAAGATGAATAAGAACCTTAAAGCTGGATAATGTTTTGCATATGTCCAAAGAAAAACAAGTCACTCAAAAAAGGTAACTGTATATGTAAAAACACTTAAATCTTGCGCAAGTTAATGTAAAGCATTTTATTTGCAAATCATTTCTACTGAGTTATTTTTTCACACCATGTACAGGGTAGCTGCTGTGTTCAAGTGACAAATAAAAATCACTAAAAATTGGAGCCCATTTCTCCCTACTTCGCACACTGTAATGTGTTTATTTCTGTATTCATGAGAGAACAGATGGGGAGTGTTGGACTGAGGGCTGTTAACCACATGTCTCATCAGGACATTAGGACTACATCCAGAGAATTTTCAGATAGGACTGATTTTTAAACCATGATTTGTTACGCCTTTTTTTATGTTGTACACTATCATACAAACTAACATTTTACACTCTATCATTTAATTTATTAATTAAAACATTTAGTTAGTTAAAAGTTGAAATTAGCCTTAGCTTATCCTACTCAAATGCAATACCTCATTTTTTGTTGAAATCCAGCGCAATAATTAAGGAATGGCAAAGTCTAGCAGCACAAATGTGACCAGTTTTACTTGCTGCCCCCTAGTCAGTTTACTCATGCTTACACTGTTACTAAGGCAAACAATACTGATAAGTAGGCAAATATAACCATGCAAATCAGATTTGGTTGCTTGAAATCTGAATGCTCAAGTGTGAAAATATGATTTAAGAAACAAACCTAATTTGCCCTGCAGTGCAAACCCAACCTTAAACCCTAACCCCTAAGGTGGGATGTATGTGGGCCCACTCATATTTCTCACTCTCATTATACTTAAATTTCATAGCAGTTACATACTAAAAATAGTATAAAACACAAGATTTACAACTAAATGTAAGTTCCCGGGGATTAACTGTAAATCTGGATGTTTGTACACGCTGAGGACTGCTTCGAGGACATGGATGAACTGTAAGCATGAGGAAAGTGAATGATAAAGGATCACTTACCAGGTAACAGGAGTAAACGGCTGAGACAAACATGACAGCCATCAGAATGATGAAACAGGACACATAGAAGCCGGTCATCAGCCTTGAGCTGAGGAACAGAGACAGAAAGAATATAAAAACACTGACACTGCAGCAATGTACACTGACACTGAAAGGAAAAGATCAACAGAGTCAGTGAAAGAGAAAATGCAATGAAACAAGGAAAGCATGAAACACAAGAGAGCTGATAAAGTATCCTAGTGGAATCACACTTGAGCTGGTGAGAAAATGGCCACACCGGCTCTAGCCATCAGTAAACGGAGCAGAGGTACAGTGGTGCCAGGCTGCTGACGGGATGTTAATTAAAAGTGGCCGTCATTGGACCAGCAGAAAAGGACAGCGAACAGTTTGTTGCCTCCATTGCATCTGTCTCTCTAAATGTACTGGAGCGCTCAATGCCTCGCCTAAGTGAGAAACCACAAAATAACTTATCAGAGGTTGACAATTTTTTTGCTGTAGTACTCTAATGAGTACCTACATTAATGTTTTACATTACAACCTAAATTACATTACAAGTCAAGTCAACCACGGGATTATTTGATACCCAAAAAAAAAACAAAAAAACTCAAAATTCTTATATGATGGGTGTGACTGTTTTCTCACCACTAACAGGTCAAAATGAGGAAGGCACGCTGGCAGAGCCACTCGAGTTTCAGAGTTACTGGGGCAGATCACTACTCTCTGGACCGGCTAACAATTTTGATTGGTGCAGAAGCGGGGCTCCGCGGATCAGCAGGAACTACATGATTATTATTTTTCTTTTTAAGGGTTTCCTTTCCCTGAGTGGTGGTACTTAGAGATCCAGTATGAAGTTACTTAAATTAGGTACGCATTTGAGCAGTGAAGACTGTAAACTGGTGCATATTTTTTGTACCACATACACCAATTCTTGCATGCATATCGCTTATGTCAATCCCAGCTTATTATACAGAATGAAAGGGCTTTTCTCTTCCCCCATTTATGCTTTCCTTGTATGCACTATATTGTGTACAACACAAGCCAAAATACTTATTTTCAGGCATTCTGAGCTACTAATGAGCCAGTAGGAGGGACTGTGAACACGATGACCACAAAGTTACAGGTTCAAACCTTCTTTCAATCACTGTGTCCTCGAGCAAGACACTTAACCCTTCCAGGGGGACTGTCCCTGTAACCAATGATTGTAAGTCGCTCTGGATAAGGGCGACCTGCATAATATAAAAACATATTGATGAGCATCCTTCTTCTAGGGGTCTTTTGTAAAGGCAACTGTAATATACAAAGCTAACTCTGCCATTTGAATTCTTCAATGTTATTTTTGCATGTCTAATTGGTTTTACAAAGCAGTAAAAGAGTTCTGCTCAATGAACCTAATCTGATACTAGTTAGGACACTTTCTGCATCTAGGCGATAATTATTGTTTACACAAGTAAATAATTTGCCGAACAATAAGCCAAGAAACAGTTAAAAAACAAAATAAAACAAAAAAATTGTAAAGGAGAGTGGGCTGAAGTACTGAAACAGGGGGTGATCCCTTATCCATCTCAGTGATCTATCTTTTACTTGAACGTTATAAGTTGCGCTGAGCTGGAAAAAGTTTTTTTGTGATTTTTTTTGTGTTGTCGGCAAAGCAACAAAATGTGAATACTTCTGAGCTGGAAAAAGTTTTTTTGTGATTTTTTTTGTGTTGTCGGCAAAGCAACAAAATGTGAATACTTTTGACAGTCATGCTGGAATAGAAAAGGTTGTTCCCCACAAGGTTGGAAGCCTGGCATTGACCAGAATGTTTTGGTACGCTGAAGCATCAAGACTGCCCTTCACTGGATGTAAGGGGTCTAGCCCAATACCTTTGTCCTTATAGTGTATAACACACACAATATTTTGTTGATTATTTAATTGGACCTAATGCAATGCAGTGAATACTTACTGGGGTACTATGACAACTTGAATGAAGCAGATGAACAAGAAAACGAGAGAAGCGCATGCTACATACGCTCCAAACCTGGAATCCACTTGCTTAGAGTACTGAGAGAGAAGAGGAGAGCATGAGGAGGAAAAAACAGAGACAAACACATTTTACTTTACCTGGATGAAAAACATGCATTAACCCATATTAACAGTAAGAGCTGCGGCACTAGAGGAAACCAAAAACAGAAGGTTGCAACAAACACGGTTCAGGGACCATGAAAAATATGAAATATCTAAAAATATACAAAGAAGATAAAAGAGTGGTGGGTACATATCACTACGAAATATAGCAGAAGAGTTTTATTAATGGAATTTACAGAGCAATGAGGAGAATATTCAGTGGTAGAGATGATGGGAACCAGCTCAGATCCCATGTCTACTCAGACAAGAGAAGAAAACAAAAGCACCAATTACGTCTCCTTAAATGCAACAGCTGTCCCTCTGATCTGAAACAGAGGTGGGAGGACCAGTTAACAGCTAAAAGGGGCAGTAATTGCAGGCAGAGGAGGAAAAAAAAGTGCTACATTCTCCCTCCATTACCTTTTCATCCCCCTGCCACCATCAAAGCTTTTTTCTTCCCCTTCTGTTCTGCTTCTCCATCCTCAGTGTACCCCTCTGAGTGATTATGCAGACAGTCGATCAGTCGTGACTGATTAAGAGAGGCGTGCACTGTTCAGTCGTGACCAGGGCTTTAATAGAAGTGCGCTGACTTCTCAAACGACCCTTTTTTGCTAAAATTTCACCCGTTGACACACTCTGCACCTAAGATCTTCTAGTTCCGGGCTTCTCAACCTCCAGTGATGGGCTGCGAATCTAAAATCGAGACAGGTTATTGGTCCGCAATCGGTTATTTAATATCATCTAATGTGGCCAAGTGGGCCTTGGCAACATGCTGTGATAGCTAGGGGGCCTTAATGTTGAAAAAGTTGAGAACCATAGTTGTAGTTCACCTCAGTCACATGCTCTGCATACTCTCACACCTCTACGACAGTGGTGACAAATTTAGCTCGATGTGGCGACATGCAATTGGTCGTGGCACTTTAGAGAAGAGCGCATGACGCAGATGTGTTGAAGGTGTGAAAATGCGTTGTGGTATTGTGATGTCGGTTCAACTACACACATTTCAAAATATTTCAATGGATTCAAAGGGATTACATAAATAAAGTATAAGCTCAATTTTCTAGGCACCGAAAAATTGCAGTGGGCTGGCTGATCGAGTCCCTGCCTTGTGCCACAGGATAGGCTCTGGATACTCATGCCCCAGGAAGAATTAAGTGGTGACTGAAAACACAGCTGTAAACACATAACTATGCAAAACATATTCACAAGTTTACAATATACAAGCGATACATCCACCGCATCCCCACACAAGGGTGACACAAGGCACAAAAGCCCCTGAGAGCAACTCAGTAGCAGTACAGCCACAGATATAAATAACTCTAAATAAGGGTGTCTGCTAAATAATGTAAAACATTTACATTAAATATAAAAATGTATTATAAGTCTTTAAAAAAATGTTTCTGATTTAGCTGTGCCATAGCGATGTGAAATTCTTCAGTGATCCTTATTAATCCCTTCACTAACTTATTGGATTTTACTCACGTCCAATTCCACCCCTCAGCTAGGACTCCCCCAACCTCCAACAAGGACACCCTAGTCACATCAACACAAACACTAGAAGGGAGTCACACTAGATGTGAAGTGTCACTGCATCTTTTAATCTTTTTTTGGACTAGCATCATGCTGAGTGGTGGGCGTTGTGTGAATAATTAATGGAGGAAGAACATAGCACTGCAATTCTCTGACCCACCTAGAGAGCACCAGGCTAACAGTGCTCTCTTGAACATATGCTGCAGTATCACTGGGGATAAACTTGTGTTCTCCTAATGACGGGCCCCCATTTAGACCCTTCACTGTACTTCATGTGGAGTGATCTTGTTTTAAATTGTAAAAAAGTGATGTAACATTTACACCTAATATGCATATAAGGATCTCTACTGTTATGCTAAAGAGTTCTGTGTTTTTCATTCAAACGCTCATAAAGAAAAGTGAGCACAGTTCACAGCGTGTACACTTTGTTCCAACTCCGAGTGTACCTTCTTTTCCAGGTCAGGCTCGCGAAAGGTCAGCAGGAACTTCTTGACATGTTCAGAGCGCAGGCGGTCGATGCTGCGGGCATCGATAGCACGACCCAAAAACTCATCCACCTCGTCCTCTGGGTTCAGGTTTTCCTGAGTGTTTCTGAAAATGAAATGTCTAGATAACACAAGACGAGACACCGTTGTTCCACTTTGTGCCTCTCCTGACTGTCGGCCTTCATCTCGACAAGCAGCCACACTCATGCCCACCACCAGAGCTTGCGGCACACCCACGCATGAACAGCAGCAAGCACAATGCTTCAAAAGGAGCACAGCTCCCCATCAATCGGCTCCCTCGTTAACGGTGTGATCACCTGATCACAGACCACACAATGATTATTATGCAAGATGGTCATTGTCATTTGCCGAGCTTTTAATGAGCTCTCCACAGTGATTGATGCATAATACTGAATGTTGGGCTCCAGTCATAACATACTGGCAAACATGCAGACATCAAGATAAACTGGCCTATATATTGTATAAACACCATCACTGGTGAAACTATATCAACTCTACCAATACATGCAATTAAATTCAACAAAGATATGGAAGGTCATCAAAAACTAAACTGGCATTCTGAATAGCAGCTAAGTAGTCCTGTCAAAGCACTGGTCTGATTTGCGCTTTTAGACACTTTCACAGTTTGATGGCTGATAGCGCAATGAGCCAATGTGATGATTCATGCATGGACTGCGCAGCACACTGACTTTGTCCACTGACTGCGGATTAACAGCATTTCATGCACCGAAATCCCCAGATCTTTTTCACCTAGTGGGCAGGAGACAGAAAGCATGTTTTCTGGTGCCACCTTGTAAAACAAAAAATACTAAGCGAACTCATGCCACACTCTTCCCACATTATAAGTGCTCTAATAAAGGTAAAGCTCCCCAACGACTTTCCAAGGTGGGCGAACAAAAACTTGCAGCCAGCAGCTTTTCACCAACACCGATGAGACAGAACTGGGTGAAAGGATAGAGGGGTTAATACTCACTTGTCCTTGGGGTCTTCAAATCCCTACAGAAGGAGAGAATAAATTAACAGTATGAACTGAGGTGTTGATAGGACTGAACTCTCTGTGTGTAAAAGAGAATCAGTGCAGCTCATTGTGTTTCTAGCACAACAGTGACCCCCTCTGGAGGAGTCTGGCAAAACAAGGATGCCAAAATCAAAAAAGTTATTCAAAAGCTTAACAATGGCTTTCTTCATGTCCCTGAATATATGATCGGCACCATCTCTCGCAGTCTTGCTGACATACTTTAATACCTAGATACAATATAATCCATGTAATCCGAAAAACAAACATTACATATGCACATAAAACAAAGGTATAATCCAAAAAAAATTACCGGTTAATCATTCAAATAGGTACATTTGCATTATCTTAAGATCATATTAATAAGATATATTAAGAACATACTTGAAAAACAATTAATTACTAAATAATATGTCTAGGGTATAGATATAAAATTTTAAGAATATCAGGAGAATACCATTGTCTTGTGCTCTCCAAAATGTTCCTTAAAATATATTGCAAAAACATCCTAGAGAAGTTCTCTCTGAATCTGAAACCCCAACATGTTTACACTGCTGCAACTGAGGTACCAATGATAAATGGTGCGGCAAGAACGTATGAGCCCTGAACACCTCATCGGTCATCCAAACACCACACACATGCTGCTCCACAGTAGGGAGGAGACAGTGAAAAAAGATAAGAAGTGGAAGGCATGGAGGGTGGAGTATGAAAAATGTCAACAGAATTTTCTCTATGACTCAACTGAGACCTTGCAACAGTTTCTGTGCAACACCTTCAATAAAAGCAGGTCACCACCACTTTTTTCACCTGAATCATATTACATTACAATAATTCATCCTAAGTGACTGACAATTTGAGCACTCAAGCTTCAAGACAGAGGGAGATCTAGAGAGGGTTAAATCCTTAAGTAGGGAGTACTGCAGGAAGAAAACGTGAATTAGAAGAGAAGGTGCTCTCTGAATAAATTAATCTTAAAGAGGTTTTTGAAAATAAAGAGGGGCTCCCCTGTTCTGGTAGCCCATGGCAGCTCATTCCATCAGCTGGGAACCATGAATAAGAAGAGTCTGGAATGGGTTTGCCAGATAATGTTCCATGAGGGAACACGGAAGAGAGTGAGGAGGAACAGGCTGAATGAAAGGGTTAAGGTTACTAGATGCAAACTCAGAACTCACTCTGTCGCCAAGAGTTAGTGACCAGAATTTAATTCATGGTTATCTGTCACGGCTAGATTCTGTCCTGACAGACTAGGGAAGGATGCGACATGGGAATAGGCTTCCATTCTTTGGTGAGGGTTTAATCATCATAACATAAGGAAACAAACAAGGCATGGTGGCCACACAAAACTAATAAGCCAAACAGAGAACAGCACAGACCAGGGGTGAGGAAACAGGCGCAGGTGAGAGGCAAATAAGAATGTGACATAGTTCAGGTGACCGATAATTTTTTAAGAGTGAAAGTGAACATTTGTCGAAAGTGAACATTTGTCACATGTGAACACACCACAGCACACAGTGTGAACAGCACGAAATTCAACCTCTGCATTTAACCCATTCACCAAGTGAAGCAGGGGGCAGCTATGCACACAGCGCCCGGGGAGCAGTGTGTGGGGACGGTACCTTGCTCAGGGAATTGAACCCGGACTTTCTGGTCGTAGGGCGAATGCCCAAACCACTAGGCTACCAGCTGCCCCCTAGGATAGTCCTAGTCCGATGGCAACCCCTAGTGGTTGCAGGTGGGAACTGTGACAGTAGCCAGTGTAGGTCAATTAGCAGAGGAGTGACGTGACCATGTGCGTCCTGTAAGGTTCTTTTTGTACAAGCTGGAAGACCCACTAGTAGGGTACTGCGGTAATCAAGGCGAGAGATAACCATGGCTTGTACCAGGAGCTGGTCGGCACACAAACTGGTAACATCTGATTTTGTTAAGACAAAGTGACATGACCACAACAAGTGGACATTTCCATTCAGTTGATATGTGAGCACTTTGGTGGTGCTGTTGTAACACAGTCCATCACAGCATGTTACGTAGCATACATTTAATGTGTGTTTAAAGTAACTGGCCCTGTGTTTTTATTGTGTTCGTTTTCAATAAGTGAAAGTGAAAGTGAAGCAGGGGGCAGCTACAAACACAGCACCTGGGGAGCAGAGTGTGGGGACGGTACCTTGCTCAGGGTACCTCAGCGGTGCCTAGTGGTCTTGGGAATGGAACCTGGACTTTCTGGTCGCAGGGCGAATGCCCTAACCACTAGGCTACCAGCTGCCCAAAACCCCAAAATAAAGAGAGCGTGATACCGTTTATCATTATTAACCACAGTTGAGGTATCAAAACAAAATGCACAAGAAAAACAGCAGTGCTGTATTTGTACCACAAGAATTTACTATTCCAGAAAACTGTAAATTATTAATAAATTAATACAATTACCAGAGTGGCATCCATTATATTACTATGCTGTTATATTATTATGCAGTTACTCTATACTACTGTCTTTTTCAGGCTGTACATAATTGGTGTATTTTTTTTAATGAAAGATCCAGTAAGTTCTGCTGATATGCACATAGAGCATCTTCCCTGTTTGGACAATATGAATGTTATTGCCAGACAGCATGCTTTACTGCCTATGTGTGAACTGAACATCATGCATAAAGCACTCGGTTTTCACATCCCAGTTTTTGGCAACAGTCGGCTAGTCTCATTCTATTCATTTTGTACTGTACAGCTGAAATTGGCCTTGTTTTCCAATAAGCAGCATGTGAGGGGGAGCAAACAGAAGTGGGGAGATTAGTGGCACTACTGTTTGTGGGAGGTCACATTTGGGACCCACGTGAGAGTGGCGTGCCACTGCTCGGTGTAAACATGTGAGCTACCTCAGCGCAACCTCGACAGTGATCTAGCCTAGTGGAAGGGCCTTCGGAAACGACAGAGGGAAAACTCGATATGGTCATATTGTGCTGTTTTTATAGCTGGAGTTCCCTGAGGCACTCATGTGACTGTTTCACACAAACACTGTGTCATGCTCACTGATCTGCTCTGGCACTTGTTTTTCTTTGTGTCAAACAAATCAGGAAGTGCAGCAGGGCTGATTCTGTCGAGCTGGGTTTGGTGCCGTGATGGACAATGACTGACACTTTGCTGTGGGCCATGCAAAATCACGTTCTTACGTTCTTCTAAATAGATGTTAAAGGACATGCAAAATACACATTTTCATTTTTAATTTCTAATTTTTATTAGAAATTAAGATATAGAATTTGTGCGTGTGTCAGAGACATCACAAGATATTAAGTTTTCAAAGTCATCACAAACAGTAATTACACAATAATACACTAGTGGGGAAAAAAGCACCGATCTTGCACAGCTGCATAGAAATGCTATTATATTTTATATTATAGCTTCCAAAGACTTACTGATGTCTAACTTACTCTGGACTTATCAGTTAATAGCTACACAACTAGTATTTGTGCAACACATTTAAGCACAGTATGACTGCAGATTAAAAATGTTGACTGAAAATGAAACTTCCAGAAGTACAGCAATTATATGTATTATGTTTATTGCAATGAAGAGCAGTTTGGTTTTGTTATTAATATTCATTTGTATTCCCTGATGCTATTTATTGCAGTACCTGTTATTTATAAGAAACTTTACTCTGGCTTTATTATATTTAATGTCAAGATGCTGATGCTACAGGCAAGTATACTGGAGTTATACTACCAGAGACTAACATTTTCGTCATGGGATGATTCTCGGCCAGTCCTGTTTCAAACTCAGAACTAACTATAATTTATATTATCTAGAACCATAAACAGTAGGAGAATGCAACACTGTAAACATTCCCACCATTAGTCACAGAAAGTGAGGGAGTATTTGCACACACTGTTAACACTAGAATGGTGGCTAACTGGCTATACCTAGAATGGCCACGTGCGTCATTGGACGCAGTGCTCAGTTTTGCACAACAGGCATCGTGATATGACGCTGCTGCAGTATGTTTGGGTATTTAGTCCTGCAGCCTGCCGGCATACATGCACACAAGGTGCAGCCAGTAGACAAAGCAAGTATCCAGTGGTCTTTGGACCCAGAGCCTGTCGTACAGCGCCAGTCGCCATATCAGAATCAGAATCTCGTTAATTGAGCAAACACATTCAAGGAATTTGATTTCGGTCGATGATGTCTCTCAAGCACAACAGCACAAAAACAATATGTAAAATACATGTACATGTGCCTACACCACACCCATATGTTTGTTACAGAGCATGCTTACTGATAAAATAGGCCAATAGACGCAATTCTGATTCTGAGCCTGATGAATATATGTCAGTGTTAAATGATCAGTGAATTATCTGCAATTCAATCATAATCCAATAATCTTAATTTTGGAATAATATATTGGTTACCTGTGCTTTAAACTATTAAAACAGTTTAATACTCAATATCCAAACTGTCCAAACACATACATCCATGACCCAGGAATAAAGCATTTCTGTACCAGTTGCAAAGAGCCAAACAATAGGAACAGACGTGGTGGAGTTAAAAGCACACCCACACACAAACATCTCCTTCTATTTCCATTCACATAATCACTGCAGCCCAGGGAGCACTCAGAGGTGCTAAATCACTTGTTTCCTCACTCAGGCTGAGCAACACCTGCAGGAGGATTTTTGGCCCTTTGGGGCCACCGCAGTTCTCCAGACAGTACAGGAGACAAAAACAGGTCTTTCCTCAAAACAGGCAAGAGATTAATTCAGGATATCTATGTTTCTCAACCTTCTTAAGTTAACCAAACAAGTGGTCAGAAAAAACGAGGTCCTAAATGAGAATCTAATTTACATTTACCAGAGAGATAATAAGAGTTAATTTAATATGAATAATTTTGTATATGCGGCATCATAGAAGACCTTTGAAATGCCTTTTGCATTTTTGTGGTACTAAAGATAAAAAATACTTGTACTATACTTGTACTGTAACATTTCAAATGCAGTTTAAACTGTCAGCTTTGCTCTCAGGGTTTATTGGCCTCTTCCCATTTAGGCCAAGATGGGACTTCTATGACTGAAAATAAGTGGAAGGTGGGGTGGGGGGTTAAGATTGCCACCAAGTGGACAGATGTTGCTATGAGGACTTTCTGCTCCCACACTAAACATGGAGAGCTAAACCAGCCGGACATGTAAATGAGCATTAAACGTCGACATCACTTCGTTTTGTTTTCTTTGACAGACATGGCACAATCAATTAACCCAGAACTGTGGCCTTTGCCACCATATTAGCAAAGAGGTGGAGGACTAAACGATGGAAAGAAAGTGAGATAAAGGATTTCCTTCGGGGTCTTGCACAGGGTCTAATTGCAGGTTCCACTTTGCCTGATTAAATCCCAGAGGGCGTCCTGTGAGGCAAACCTGCTTTATTTAATCAGAGCCCTGTTCCCTTTGGGCCCCACAGGCAGGGAGGAGCAGGGAGCTTAGTGACACAGCCACAGATACAAAGAGGAGAAGGCACTTTGAACGAGGCTGTGAATGGAGAGCTGCTCAGGCTTAGTTAACAAGCGGTGTTAAGATAAAAGCCCCTGCTTAGAAAAAAAAGAAGAAGAAGAAAAAAAAAACACTTCTTCAGTCAGAGGTGGTAATTGGTGTGAGTCATAGTAATTAAGGCCAAGATAAACAAGCTGGATCTTGACGCTCCAGCAGTGGTCTCCTCTGCAGACTGCAGGACGCGGTCAAATCTGTACTTGATAAATGTGAACTCTATCATCCACGGAAAAGGAGAATAGTAGACAGACAAATGCTTAGTAATGTGTGGGCAGTGAGTTTGATGATAGTCAGAAAGGGGGTGCGAGCCTTTGTGTGCGTGTGTCTGTGTTTCTGTTTCTCTCACCATCCTTTTCATTTCCTTGGAGACCTGGTTGCTACCCAGGTGGTTATAAAATGGCCGGTCGGTCCAGTGAGAGCTGTTGTGGGTCACGGAGTTGGTCCGCTGCCGATTCATCTTGGCAATCATGGCCTTCTCTTCTTTCTGTTACACAGAATATCACATGGCTAATTTACAGGCAATGACCCTTAACAGCAAATTGTTAATGTTTATTTCACTAAATTACAACAATTCTACAACACACACCTAATCTTTATGACTAAATCGGACAGCAGTCAGTGTAATAAAAATAGAAGAAACTAATCTGACAACATGCCCTCAAGAAAGGGGCTTAATAAAGTTTGATTTTGTGTGCTTCAAATGAATCGATTATACAGAACTTGTGCTATTTTTTGATTATCCACACACACACACACACACACACACACACACACACACACACACACACACACACACACACACACACAGGTTAAAATACTAAACAATAATATCAGATCTACCATTCCTAAAACAACACTGCATACTCCTCTCAAAACTTTTTCTAAGATGGAAATCTGAGATTTGTCTTTAATTAACAGCGCTATTCAGCTGAGTCAGTGGTAGAAGGAAATAAAGGATAAACAGGCTCTGACCCTTTTCTGGCTGCAGCCCACTATGAGGTAGGTTTCAATGTTGTGCTTCTTCAGATAAACATTCCTCTCCCCACCAAAGCCAGGCTCCACATCATAATCCCCGTTCAGATAGTTTAGAGTGGCTTTAGTTATGTGGATACGGCTGGTTGACAGAAACAGGATTTAATATGTTGTTGATATGAGGCATAAAACAACAGAGCAGTGGGTGAGTGCAGGGTGAAATGTTTATACATGAAAGATTGTTACAACTAAAGTTATGTTCACATTACTAGGCTGATGTGGCACAAATCAGATTCACATCAGAGTTTTACGGTGCAGGTTGGTGCACATTAAAGATGGAAAATGTGAACATGTGAAGTTTACTGGTTGCATTTTCTTTAGCTTGGCCAAGTCCAAAAAATATAAATAAGAAAATACAATAAACACATTAACAGAGAAGCCACTGAATGTGCTCAAACATGGGTTCTAATGCTGTTAACATGTGTGTTTGCACAAGTGCTTCTACTCATTTCACTCATGACATGATTGACACTGTGATTCTTAGTAATTGTAGACAATCTGTGTGCTCATGTACATAACAGTGAAGTAATTTAATATTAGTACAATGTAACCTTTGCTACAAAGAGAAGCCAGAAGGCGAGACAGCTGGTTGTCCTGTTGCATGAAATAAGATTGATCACAATTATTTCAATTAGATTCATCATTATTTATTCACTTTTATTATGCTAGTGATGGAGACAAAAATACTGTGTTGGAGTCAAAAATACTTCTCTTTTCATTGTTTATATTTATTTTTATATTCATTTTGATGCTAATCCAAAGTGACTTACTAACCCTGCAAACAGTTGTAGCCGAAGTAAAGCTGTAAAAATCTATACCAGAGACACCGGGCACATCATGGCTCCATTGAGTTTATTTAGACCACAAAGTCCATTTGGAACTGAATTGATTGTGTCGGCATCAATACTTTTTTTCAGCAAATGTAACAACTAGCTCCTCTATTACAATCTAGTACATAACAATTAACCCCACTAATGGGGTAAGTTATAATGACTTTGGGCTGAAATGTTTAATGAGAGGTGCTTGAAAACAACATTTACATTTTACTGTTGCCAAGATGTGTGTATTGTTTATATAAAAAGATGCATTCAGCTTTGCAAAAATAACTACATGAATTATCTGGTACACACCAAACAAAAAAATTGCAATGTGTCTCGTTGGGGAGTGGGGTGGGGGGGATTGTGCACAGTATGAAGTCACAAATTAGAGCTGTGAAGACTGAAAACTGGTGCGCATTTGTGCTTGCGTACCACGCATGTCAACCCCTGGCTGTAATCCATATACAATATTATACAGATCTGAGACAACACAAATACTTTGTTTTTAAATGTAACATAATATGCAGAAATGAACTCACCCTGCTTTTCCCCCTGCCTCCATGTGATTGGCCAGTGTGACATCATTGGACCACACATCAAACTGCCATTTTCTCAGTCCTAAGACACCACAGTGGACTCGCCCACTGTGGATCCCCACTCGCATGTTCACATTAACCCCAGTTACTTCCCTCACCAATCTGGAACAAACATACCACACACAGACACACACACACAATCATCCTTATGACTTGTTACGTGCAATGCTGAATCAGTACTGGAGAACAGTATTCTGTTCTCATATACTTTAGCGCATTCCATTCTGGCAGCAAGCCCAGGACGCTCGCTTCACTTGTGTGGTCTTCAGCGGACAGGGTGGCATTCTCAGACAATGCAGTAATCACAATAATTTCATTATAATTTAAGACCATGTTCTAAGCTATGACATAAATTGAGCTCCTAATGTTATTTCCTAGATTAAGCACTGAGGGGAAACATTCAGTACCTTTCAGCAATTCAAGAGACAATGTTAGGAGTTCTTTTCATTGTTTCATGTAAATGAGACGAGAACAAGAATGCTTACGTCTTCTAGGTGCCGGCTGAACCACCCATTATAGTGGTGCATTTTGATGTGTACACTGTTTTACAATCAGCACCACATTTTATTTTTGTCATGATATTATTCACATTTACTTTCCTCCATTCACTGATCATTTTATAAGGAACCACCATATAAAAAGGTCCACTTTGTAGCTAGACAGCTGTAACAACTGTAGATACTAGGGCTGGGAAAGTTACTATCACGTTATTATCGCATTAATACATTATTTACTTAACGCCGACAATTATTTTATCGCATGTTAACGCAGGTTTTTTAATAGCCTTTTACTTTTGAAAGTTCGGTGCGTTTACCGAAGTAATGCAAGTGTTGAGCTATTTAATATGGACAAAAGTAATGGGATGCCTGACCCCCGCAAAAACCAGCCGACACATACAGCGCTCCCATTACTTTTGTCTATATAAGACGCCTGACCACACCAAATGTGACTTCAATAAGACTGCATTCAGACACAGAGACTTTCATATGGAGTTGGTCCCTCTTTGCAGCTGCTATAATGGTTCTGCCCTCCATGCTCTGGACTCTGAGGATAACTTGTTTTTCAATAACAAGCTGGATAAAACATGAATGCCCTGCAGTGACAAACAGCTTTGTATGTAGCTTTGATTACATTTATTATTAATTTAGGAAGAAGTGTAAGAGGTGTTTGAACTGCAGCTGTGTGACTGTGGTAAAGGTAAACACTGCTGTTAAAAAGCCCGTATTTGTTTAAAGTGTTATTCCACGTTTGTTCCTATAGCAGTACTTTGAGGGCAGCTGGTAGCCTAGTGGTTAGGGCATTCGCCCTGTGATCAGAAAGCCCAGGTTCGATGCCAAAGACCGCTAGGCACTGCTGAGGTACCCTGAGCAAGGTACCGTCCCCACACACTGCTCCCCGGGCGCTGTGTTCATAGCTGCCCCCTGCT
>JBBPDB010000002.1:9891737-9904570 GCA_037974465.1 Brachypetersius altus | reverse complement strand
ATATATACACACACACACACATACATACACACACACACACGGACTCTGATTACATTGTTTTTCCTATAACAATCTATATAAAATGTTATTAGCAGTCGCAAATAGCTTTGGTTTTACATTTAATATTTATTTGTGTGTGTGTGTGTGTGTGTGTGTTCGTATGCAAAAATGACAAAACTATCTGCAAAACTATATAGGTAAATTTGTACAGTAATTTTAGTAAATTTCTCAGTATCACAGAACTACAACAGAATTATGCACTGTCTAACCATGAATAACTCACTACAAAAGTTATACTTGCACAAGCACCACAGCTTAATCACTGGAACTTACCATCAATTCCGCCCTCATCCAGCAGCCTTAGACACAGATCACTGGTATGGAATCATACAGGACTATTATTGTCGCTATATAAAAACAGATCCTGGTCCCTTTGTTCGGTTGGTGAATTATAAGCAACAGTAAGGTTCTCTCGGAGGGGCCAGCTTAAACATCCTATGTTGAGGACAGGTGGGTGGGCTCCTCTAAAAGCATCCAGAGCAGGTCCTTAAGCCTCACTTAATGGCTAGCGTGAGTCATCAGCTCCCTGCAGCTCAGGCCCAATGTGAAGTGCTGTAAGCAGACAGCCCTGCTGTCTAAAGAGCCTGGACACTCAAACACTTCAGGAGCTTCTGCTTGAGACACACACCTTCCGAGGGTTAATGATTTAATAAGGTGCATATAATCTAAAATCTAAAATCACTAAACTGGATAAGTACCTTGTATTCTTGCACAAAGAAATGTGTTTTTGACAAAAGCAAAATAATAAAAATGAAAAAGGTCTGTCCCCATCCTTTTATCTGACAGGATGACATAACACACTGTTTCAATATCTCAAGCATCCTTCAATTATTTGTTTAACAGCAAAAATCACATTAATCAGTCCCTCCAGCCACGTGTGAACATACTGTGCCATAAAATGAAGAATAGGACTACCTGATCCATGTGTTGACAGCAAAATGAACTAGAAAGAAATGGCAGGAAATGAGTTCCTGGGGAAAATTCCAGTAAGCAGAGTGAAACAGGGTCACCAATAGCCTGTTGCTGAGGAAGCTGTTGAGGGATGCTTCAGCAGGTCAGCGTGGAAACAGGTCCGGCATAAGCTCTGGCCAAAAAGCCCCAGGAAGGAATGCTGTGCAGAATTACTCTTCCTGCTTACATAACGTGACCCTGTAAGTCCTTCAAGGGTCACTGCCCGGCCTGTATTAAAGCAGCTGCAGGGGTTTAGAGGTTGTTCCTCGTGACCCCAGTACCCTTCGGAGCAGGCACTGCCAGTTGTGCAGGCTTTCATCTTTGAACCACTTAACCTCCCACCGACACCATCCTGATCATGCAGCGTCGCTCTGCTGTGTTTTGTACCCAACCACACAATACAGGCATCCAACTGGGACGGCACGGCAGTCTTTCTCTCCTTCACAGAATGACATACCGTTCAAGCTAGAAGTCCAAATGAATGTCTCGGTCAGATGAACAGCATGGCATTCAGCATTAAGTCAGCTGGTTAAGTATGTGTGAATGCTTGCTTCATAGGCTTAAAATGAAGCCTAAATAAACTTCATGCTGCCAGACTGGTGGCACCACCTCAAAATATCTGGAGGGACTTGGAGTGCTGTATAATAACATTTCTGTAGCATTGTATAACATTTTTCACCTCTGCATGAAATTTGCTGCATCATTACTGCAGTTCTTTTTCATGAGGGAGACAGGTCATCTAAAGAAATTATTTCTATACATTGTCATTTGAAACACACACAAAACACAAAAACACATGCACGTCAAACAAACGTCTGCCTGTTTGTTTTCATGTTCATTCAGGCCTAAGAGCAGCTGGTCCTGCATAAGGTTGCGTGTCTGCTTGTTCTTCCACCAGAATTTCCTACCTTCTGCATGGGTTTCTCTCCACATGTCTCTTTATGGGCTTGAGTCAAGTACAAGCAGTGAAGCTCACACCAGTTATGTGACCACCCTCAATAATTAAGCATTTTGTCCTTTAGGAACAGACCTGTCAATATTCCACTTAGGGAGATGAGAGGCACATTGGTTGCGGCACACTTACATAAGGCCTTTGGTGGTGGTGGTGGTGGTGGTAGAGGGGGGAGTCCTGAGTGACTTGCTAGAAGGCTTTTCTTTTTTATAAAAGAGAGCGAGCAGGACAGGCACAGGCCGAGGTCTGCTGACAAACAGGCGAGAGGCAGACAGAATGCCTGGCGCACTAGCAACACAAACATCATGTGCCAGATCACGGCTCCACAACCCTCACTTTTCTGTAACTGAAAGCCTTAGCAGGAGCTGCTTCTTCCTGTTCTCAGTCTGTCACTCAACTGAGCCCCAATTACAAAGCAAAGGCCTGTGAGGAGAATGAGCCATAAAATCAGCCAGGCTTAGAGCCTAATCATTTCCCACCCCAAATAAGGCAGATAAAGACTAGAGATGCTTTCTCAGAACAGGGTTCACCAAGACTCACAGCGTCACTTTGTTACATTTGAACACGGCAACAAATCTTTATGTTGTGGGAAAATTTCATGATGAATGGATCAATAGAAATGCTAGAAAATGAGCAAAATCCTGACATTTTAACATAAATTTAAAGCTCATTCCTACAGATGAGGGCAATAATTAAAAGTTAGGAACGTGTTTCCCTCACCTTTTTTATGTATGTGAAATTTCTATAAATCTAAAAAAAAAAATTGTCCACAATAATAGTGTATAAATAGCGCCTTGTTTTATGCAATGTTGACATAACTGATGATGTGGAAAAGGCAGAAGATGATTTAATGTTTTTAGGTTGAGGTTCAGGATTTTTGTCATAATTTCATTCTTCATGTGAGGTTTAAAAACTTTGTTAAATTGTTTTTCATGACTAAGCATTTTTTTAGGCTGAAGGTACAAATTGTACACCAAGGTCATGCATGTCTTAACTAAAGAAGAGATAATATTAAAGGTAATGTGTAGACGCAATGTTCAATCTTAAAGGAATCCGAAGATCACATGCGTTAGAATGTGAGTATATAGAAGATCTGTATATATATAGTCTCACTGGAGGCCGTTGAGACATAACTGATCAAAATAACACAATGCATCATTGAAGCTACATGTTAGGTATGTCTCTGGCAAGCTCTGCACATGCCCTTTGGTGTTCGTAATGTTCCAGAAAGTTTTTCTTCATAAATGTTATGCTCTTCTCCAAATTACACGTGAACACAGAGTCCAAGTAATAGCCCAGAGAGAACAAATCCATCAAACAATCTTAGGGAATAAGCTTAATCTTAGGTAATGCTGTCAAAAAACCATGGAGCCGAGTGCTGTAGTCTAAAATAAATTAAGAAGTCCATCCAGCTAACACAAAATAAAGTGTCCATGTGAATACACACGCAATTCAGGTACTGTGAGTTTTATATTGGTCACATAATGTAACACCATTATGAGGAATGTTAGTGGAATCAGTTTATTCCAAAACCAGTAGAGAAATGACTGTGAAAATGAAAACATTTCCTCAAATGCCTCTTAAAAGGAAATACAGAACATCCTTCGCTTTTTCCAGCAATTTGCTTTTTCCAGGCAACACACAATTCAAAGGAAAAAAATGAACGTAATTGAAAGAACCGTAGCATTCGCCAGGACAATAATGAATTACCTAATATTTCTAATATGCAGTGTTAGCCCAGTGTTAATTTTTTTCTGACAGAATACTGAGCCTGTTGCTGGTCTCTGTCTGCTTGCATGCTTGTGTGTGTGTGCGTGTGTGTGTGTGTGTGTGTCTTCAGAGCAGGTGGAGTTGACTGATTTGATTAGTCTATGATTACTGAAGCAAATAGAGAGGATTAGAGCACATACCTATTTTTCACTTAGCTGATTGGGACAGTTCACAGCAGCTTTAGAATTTAACTAAATGTGCTTCATTTTGAGATTACCGGCACTGCTTGTTAAAAAATGCAGTTTTACCTTAAAAGAGCAGTATATTATTTTTTTTCTTGAAGATAACTGATTATATTTGTTTGGATGTGTGTACCAAAACAGTCATAATTCATTTACCATCACCATTTTAACAACTCTTTGTTTGTGTTACTACAGCAAATATGTATGTTATTATACCGTCTATTCACACTGACTGTTCCGCACTGTGCCTTGTTCGAAAAGCAGCCTGAGCTGAAACTCCCTACAACTTCATTGTGAACTGACAGGCTGCTGCAGTGCTGTAAGCTGAATAGGAGAATATACAGTTAGTTAGATACATGCTAATTTTAGCATCACCACAAAAAACACATTTAACACAAACTGATGATGCAGATTAATTTCCATATACAAACTGTGCAGACAAGGGAGTGAACGGTACTTTTTAAAACAATGTTTGAAAAAGTAAGGAAATTTAGATTTTCCATAAAAAGTAGATTGACCAAATGAAAAATCAGATATCCTCACATTACAGTCCAACTTGAGGACTAAAGAAAAGCTACAACGTTTGAAGGAAAATTCCTAAAATGACTGGGGTTTGCATGTGGCGACTTCATAATCCTTGTTTTAATAAGTTGCGGCAAACAGGAGAGCGAGTAGGACTGAAGCCACTATTTCATGGCTCTCTGAAGTCAAATCCAACCTGCTCCTTGTCAAACTGTTTTGCCTTCAGCTAATCTAACAGCACTCCAATGGGTTTAGCATTCCTATTTGAAGAAAGTCAACATTCATCACAAGTACCTTGCACAAATCCAGTCTAAAGTGAGTCTCACAGACTGTGGCCTCATATGGGCACAATTAATGATTATCCAGTATTTATTCTAAATAAAACAAAAACATATTGAGATTTAAAAGAAATCCAACCTGAACTCTGGTCCAACTGTTTTATCACACGGAGAAATAAATGGGATACAGCAGGGGGTGGTTTCATATAAAGTCCAATGGGGGTGCGTGTGTGTGCGTGTATGTGTGTGTGTGTGTGTGTGTCTGAGTGGAGTGGAAGGCACATGATGTGAGGGAATGTGTCTGTAAACACAGAGGAGTGCTGCTCTGGACACGGTTAGTCAGGTCAGATCAGACTAAGGAAGCCTGTGTTTCTTGAAAGAGAAGAGTGGAGAGAACAACACACAAGATGACAGACATTTTTGTTTTGTTGTACAAATGTACATTAAGCTCATGAGTGCTGTCCCCTGTTACCACAAGATGGTGCTAAGGGTGGTGATTATTAGATTTACACGCAAAAAAGTGATCTGGTCTTCTAAAAATGTGAAAGACACACAAAGTAAATATTAGGGATGCACTGATCGATCGGTTATCACTCGCACGTATTGCCGATTTCAAACCGATGTTTTTTGGGGGGTTTAATTATTTGTTTATGCATTATATTTTATTAATTTAAATTTGTAAAAAAATTATGGAAAAAAGCTTTATATTAAAGAAAATTCGATTTTTGTATTTGCTGTAGAGCTGCCACTATCATATGTCACTATTATAAAAGTAATCAGTAAACAGGGAAAGTAACTACCACATTACATTAAAAGAGTTTAAACCCATTTTTTTGTGCTGTTGTCGTCGACAACATGCAGCAGCTCTAATTTTATGTTATCTGGGGAAAAAAATTGATATCGGAAAAATCGTTATCGGCCGATCACACTTACAAAAAAGTCTGTAATCAGAATCGGCCAAGAAAACTACAATCGGTGCCTCTCTAGTAAATATGCAGGTCAACTTTCTCAAACCGTCTGAAAAATTTACAATATTTACATTTCACAGTGGCAGAGATTTTCCTGTTTTGCATAATGTGCTTTTAAATCAAATCAAAGTCATACTAAAGCAATCTTCAAACCTCAGAGAGGATGCCGATTAAAAAAAACAGAAAAAAAGACTATAGCTTCATACTCAGAATTAATTACAATAGCATTACACACTGTGTGTTTGTGGAGGCAGACAATACGAAAAAGTGCAGGCCGTTACTGAACAAAAAGAAAAGGAGCTAATGTGAGCTGGGGTTGTGGGAGAGGTGACACTGACAAGAGTGTGACATTCCGTACCTCGCATAGTGCCTGCTGTATAACAGAACAATGTTTGAGTTGTTGAAAAATCAAAAGACATTCAGGACGGGTGAGTCTAAAAATAATTGTGGATTAAAAACATTATGATGCATGATTATGTTGTATGTGTCTGAAAAAAAAAATGCCTCCCCATGTCTGGCCACAAAGGCCCATTTAAAGCCACCTGGCTTCATGCAAACCATATGGCAGTATCGGACCTCAGGTATAAAAACAATTCCGCTGCAAAAAAAGGGTTTGTCTTGCATAAATCTCATTTTTTCCCCATTTTGAATTTCAGTAGCAGGAACATTGTAAAATATATATTTTTTAAATGCAGTCCAGGTGTCAGTAAACTTCTAAAAACACTATATAAATGTATTAAGACAGTGGGCACAGTGCAAAATGTGCCCTGCTGTGATCACAATATTTGTTCACAATTGGACTTAAATTATGGTTTGATTTACTGAGGTTGTGCAGACAACCACAAACTGCACACAGAACTGTCCACTAACTGTGCGCTCATGAGGAGCAGGATTTGAAAGGCCCACTGAAATAATGAAGCCCAAGACAAAAGGATAAATAGGTGTAATTCTACTCCAGCAGACTTGTTTTGTAACAAGGACTGTGTGCACATACTGCAGCAATACAGAGGTACATTTTGCAGTCAGATGTACATCTAATGTCTCTGCTCATCCTCTCATGTTTTGTGAGATTTTCTCTCTCTCACACACATACACAAAACGTAGAGAAGCACATTTTATATAGTATTTTGGCGTATGCACCAGTTTCACATAAAACACTCAGGTAGAATGAACTCGACTAGAGTCTATAAGTGGCACAAAAACCTTCTTACATCTTAATGAACCAGAAATCGAATTTTCCACATTAGCTTCAGCACAAGGTACCAGCTTTTAACCCCACTATGTAACAGGACAGCTACTTTAGGACAAGGCTTATTAGCCTGCTACTTTAAAGGAAAGAAAGCTTTCAAATAAGCAGTGAGAGAATCAAGAAAAACAGCCTCTGTAACAAGTCAAGTTCACAGGTGTGTCTATTTTTGCATGTGTGAAAGTGCAGGTGCGCGTTGACCTTGACACAGCAGGCAGGGTTTTGACATTTTCCTACCTCACATTGTCATGCTTCTGGATGTAGATCTTGTGAAACATCATATCCTCCTGCTTGGCATTTATGTCGGCTTTCATCTCCATGGCAACATGTCGGGGAAGCACAGAGAGTAGGAGGCGTTCCTGCAAACGAGGGGGGAAAAAAAAATTGCCTTGATTGTAACTATCCCACTGAGGGACATTTCTGACCGAGGGTTCAATGATGAACATCTTTTCTTCTCTCTGCCCAGCTCCCCGACCCATCAGCCCCTGCTGAGAGGAGGCGTCACATCACAGATGTCATCTCAATATGTATGAGATACAGCAAGGAGACACACATGCACACGTAAAAAATAACGGTGTAAACAGTTTTTTTTGAAGCAACAGAAGAACCAGTTCTTTGGAGAACCATTTTTGCAATGCACACACGCATGTACACCGATGCTGAATCTTTAAACAGATAATAGTAAGACATTACAGGCAGAAAGATTTTTGTAATTTTTCCTTTTTTGATAAACCAATTAATCGCATTTTAAAAAGGACAAAACCATAAAAATGTCTATTGCCTTTGCAATAATGACAACATTAAGTGAATGTTCAATGAGATTTCACTATGTAATGTAGCTTTTCTTTCATTTTTCTTATAATCAGCTTTTGTCTTCAAACTGAATCTTTGCTGAAAACCTGCTTTCATTCAAATTTGCACGTTCATTCCTAACTACAGATTATTGATCCTCTTCTTGCTACCACTTTCCGTAAATTTTTAGTACTGTATTTTAGTAGCTTATCAATATTTTAGTACCGATCAGTAATGTACCAAATTTTCTTCTGAAGAAAATTACAGAGGGGTTCTTTAATACACTGCTTATGGCTAAATATTTAAATTTAGGAAACACTATGAGCAATTCTGCTCTGCAAAATCTTTTCTCTGGAGTATACCTTCACAAAAAAGGTTTTGAAAAATATGCAAATAAATGTATATTTAAGTAGACATCTTATTTGCACATCTAGATATTTTACAAAACCAATGAAAATATGTCAGTACCTAAGCAGCAAAGATGCACCGTGATATCTATTGTTTTTAGATATAAAGATATAAATAAATGACTTTATATCATTTCCATGTTCCAAATTGCTTATGTTGTGACTACACACAGACAAGAGTATAGATAGGTAACTTAGTTATTTTTAAAAGAGAAATCTTTATTTTTAAAAGTGTGTCTCTCAGAGTAGATAAGAAGACTAGAAGTTTAAACTATTTTTTCAGACTAGTGCCAGATTAAATTGCAATATTTCATAATAAAAAACTATTTAGTCTAGGCTTAGGCCTAATCTGGGTCAGGGTAACTAATAATCGTCTCATAACTACATCCCCATTTGCATCTTGTATTATTTTATTAATCATTTATTTTGACGCACTACATGACGAGAAAATCACTACAAGAAATTCAAACGTAACCCCAACACAATAGATCTGTATTTAGGTGTTTCATCTAATATATCTTATTTAGGGCAAGATATCCAACTGGATGCTGAAACATCCTCATAAAAATAAAACTTGCTGCTGCAGCACGGCACCGAGCTCCCAGCTGCATTGCCAGGAGTGCTCCTCTCCCTCACCTGCTGTTGGTTTTCTCTCTGCGAGTGAAGGCGGGCCTGAATGCATTCTCTGGTCTCCTGGAAGGCCTGTCTCTGCGAGCCCTCCGCTGGGTAGTGTGTACACACACCTACTATGTTGGTGCAGGAGAAGATCAGCACGTTGGACACAAGCTGTGAAGCAAAGAGAAAAACAAACGTGGAGAGTTAGTATGATTAATACATTTCTTTCCTGTGTTTTTCCTTCCTAATCTCTCAAGAAAGACAGGGTGGGAACAAAACTCTTTCCAACAGAAATGATGAGAAGGTATTAAATAGACTGAACAGAGCACAGACTAGCCTTGTTTCTTTTGTTGAGATTTGGCCTGTACACCGAGTACAGAGCTTGAAATAACGTGAAACTTCAGGATAAAAAGAAATCAGCACTTTAAAGTCTGGTGTTCACGAGAGAGAGACCGATGAACTTGACCAGGTTTATGTTAGCTCTGTCTGTTTCTCTCGCCATGTCTCCCACTCCCTCTCTCTATTCTCCCTCCGTCTATTCTCTCTCTCTCTGGCCAGAATCTTCAACCACTGGTATCAGGGCAGAGATTTCCAGAACATCCCGCAGTCTGAGCTGCTCTTTTGCAGACATATCTTGGCCATGACCTCAGCCTCAGGCACACAGCAACAGCAGGTCCCCCAGCTTAATATAGACCATGTGTACTCGTGTGAGAGTGTTTCCACTAAAATGCGGTGCAGTTTGAAAACCTGCTGAAACAAACACATGTTGAATAGAAATGCATCCTGACGAGGAGTGCATGATATATCAACAGCAAATGGAAACACAGAAGGATTGTTATTGGTCTGGCTGCTTTCTTTTATGCATTCTGTACAAATTAGATAGTGGCGAGGATAGTACAACCATCCACACATAGGGAGCAACACACATAGGGAGCAACTACCAGCAAGGAACACCATACTCATAGGGATGCACAGAATATTTGGCCACTGAAAATTTTCGCCCAAAAATGGCACTTTATTTTCGGTCTCGGACATTTTTTTCAACTGAAACAATGATGACGCAATCAACAACAGCAACCTGCACACTCCCGATTGGATTAGAGTCAACATGTTACTAGAGGGGGTGCATCCATGAAGACTTTCTCAATGCCGGGAATCCTTTATCATATAAAATCAAAACATCCCGATCACCATGCAGAGTATGAAGCACAGAAGAGGCAAGACCCTTCGAGCACACCCACTCAGTCTGTGTGTTTTTGAAAAGGCCAGAAAGTTTTCCAGTGATAAAAAAAAAAGATAATTAACACACTACTTTATTGTAGGCCTACAGAGAATATTGGTATATCTTTCAACAGTTCTTAAAGTACTTGTTCTGCACTTTGTTCACTTCATTCACTTTAATGCACTTTAATTCACTTGTTTTATGAGAGAAGATATTTAATTGTATAAAATTTCAGCTCTTGATTTTAGGCTGTTCATGAGTGGAGCCAAGTAAAGTATTGTATTTTAAAAATTTTATTTTCATAGTTTTGTAACAGATTTTAATTTTAATTTTTCGGGTTTTTTTTTTGTTTAGACCAACATACACACAAGCACACACACAGCTACTAAACAAAGAGACTTATTGGGGCAGGTGATACATTCACCTACCATATACCATTTGTCCAGAAATTTTACCACATCCCAAATAACCAAGTCAGTCTAGTTATGGCAATTTTGAAATGAGCATAAAAACTCGATTTAAAAAAAAACTGGAAAAAGGAACAATATGAACAGCTGCTGTAGTGCCTTAAAGAGGAATACAATTTTTTGATAGAGTTGGAAAACTCATGTACTCTGATAGCAGAGGAGGAATCGATTGTAATTACAGTCCATTTGTGTGAAAACAAGGCCCCAGTAGGCTCTGTTTGACGAGGCTTCACTCTATGCTAGACTGGTTCCTTTGATACCATTCACAAAATAAACTACACCAAGCCAAACAAATCTCTCCGTTAATGACAATCAATAGATGATTATATCTGTGTGACTGCATAGCTATGATGTTGTATGCAATGATTATAAGCATAGACGGCTTGATAAAACGGTTTTGGCTAGGGATACATAACCGGAATCGGCAGTCGGCCAATTGGTTATTTTGTTCTTTGTTGTAAGTTTATGAGATGACTAATGTGAGTCAGATTAAGTGCTCTTGCACTGTTACACCCGCATCAAAATGTTGTAGCATAACTATGCAGGAATCACTGCAAGCCTTTTTTCTCTTACATTCGATGTGGCACTAAATTCGGCTCCTGTTATTTAAAAAGGCATATGATGTTTCGAGAAAATACTGAAAAGAAAATACTGTTATTTATTTTAGGACTCTTCCGGCATATATTAGCCCACACAGTGTAGTTCTTGTGTGAAGCAAGTTGATTTTAAATGAAACTGTTTTTCAGGGTTCTATCAAATTCAGCACATTCGTCATTTAGCCCTGTGACTATATTTCCCTCTGTTTTTACTCTGCACACACTGCAGTAAATTTGTCCTGGCCCAGAGACCCTTTCATTTAGGCGAAATTAACTTGCAACCAGGCGTTTGATATTTTCCTGCAAGCTGGATTACTCGGCTCTCTAGTGTATTCAATTCAGTCTAGAGGTCTTGCAGCCTTGCAGCATGTGCTGTATGTAGTGTTGGCTGCACGTCTTCTGCAGCTGTGCTCCAGCTCCAGCTCTACCACTGGCATGGAAACACGCACACACATCAGATAAAGCTTCCAGCACGTCAATGCATATATTCCCAAGAAACAATACGGCTCTATTTATAATCTCCACCTCCCTCGCTGCCCTTATTAGGAAGCTGACTGAATGCCCTAGTCAACGAGTGGGAGGAAGACCAATGAAAATGCTAAAACTACTATTCAGCAGTGCAGTGCTGAAAAAAAGTAAAGATAAATAGCAATAATTCAACAGAATTTTGCTGTTTTCCAACATGAAAACAACACTTGTGGCACTGAGCTGGGGTTGTGCACGCTCTCTGAATCAAGTGGCATTTCCAGCTACTCTTGATTATTGCTACACTGATTGAACGCAATCCCCATGAGTGAAAAAAACAAGGCAAATCATTGAGTTTTGCTGTACAGAATTGCTTACTCTCTTGTCAAGGGCAGTCAATGCGGCAAAGCGCTGATACTGAGAGTGAGGAAGAGCTAGCTGTGGTATGAGAGTCTCCTCCACCCCCCCCTGGGTTTCCTACACTTGAGCCAAGCTGACAGCTTAAAATCTTTTGGTCTCAATGGAGATGGAGCTAGGAAGGTAGAAGCTCCTCTTCTGTTTACTCTGTACATTCTGAGATGTAGCAATAATTTTAAGTGGTTCGAAACATATAATCCGAAGAAAACCGTTTGCCAATTAATGTAGAAATCTAATTACTGCTTCATTATAAGCTATCTATTTTTTGTCAAACACACACACCCACACACACAGATGTAGAGATTCATGTGAAGGCAATCAAGCAAAGCTTAAAACTTTCTCATGAGAGTGTTAGCACCACCTACTTATCGAACAAATAAGCATTAATCTCCTCTAAAGGTTGCGTAATGTGTTAAATGATACTTCTCCGTTATCAAAGGCTGCTTGTGCGATAATGTCAACCTTCACGCTACTCATTAGAGAGGTGAAAGAAAAAATACTGATGCCTCATCTGCTGCAGAAACACTTAATTTTTCAACCGCTGAAGGAAGCAAACCTACTAGCCTGCCCACAAGTAAATTATATTTTTCTGGTCATTTTCGAGCTATTGTTGGGTTTTAGGTCACAGGAAAATATAGCCATAATAATTCATTTATATAAATTATTTTTAATTGTTTTTAGTGTGTTGAGAATGCTTTAAACTCAGACATGGGTTATTTCCGTGGGGTCAAAAATACCACGTTAGATTTATTATCTATGTTGCTTTATCATTAGAAGTAAAAATAATTTCTGTATCAGTGAAAAGCTCTGGTAGAACCAACCAACCTTTGTACTAGAGCCCGACCAATATATCGGCAGGCCGATATTATCGGCCGATATTAGTCATTTTCCAAACTATCGGTATCGGCATTTATAATGGCCGA
>JBBPDB010000002.1:9865073-9880788 GCA_037974465.1 Brachypetersius altus | reverse complement strand
CCCTAATAATACTAATAGTAATAATAACAACAGTAGTGGTAGTGGTGTAATAAATAATAAAAAATAAATAAAATAATCTCTATCTATCTATCTATGCGGATACGCATCCACGGGGTGGTGGTCGGGTGGTGGGGGGGGTTGGGTTGGGGTCATATGTGCAGGGCCCTGCAGCCCCAAAGACTGACATGACTGGTCCCCAGGACAAATAAGTTTGAGAAACGCTGCTCTAGTGGACATCATTGGGGATGGGAACCGAAATTAGGTTCCAAATAAGAACCAATTCAAAAATACCAGGTACCTGGTACCCACTCGTTTTTAGGGGTTTTAGATTCTGTAAATCAGTTCTTAATACTAGAATGGCGGCTAGCTGGCTATACCTATAACGGCTGCGTATGTCAATTGACGCAGTACCCACTTTTGCACAGGACGCTTCCTGATACGACCGCTGCGGCTGTATGTTCGGGCATTTAGTCCTGCAGCCCGCCGACAGTACAGCATATGTGAGCTACACATACAAGGAATTTGTATGTGTACAACCACAACAGCATAAAACAATATGTAAAAATGTGTGTGTACATGTGCCTACACCACACCCATATGCCTCTTACAGAGCATGCTTGCTGCTCCAATAGGCCAATAGACTAGGTGTGCCTTCACTGGTCTCACGATTTGATCAGATTATGATCATCATGTCAACAATTCGATTCAATATCTCGACCCATCACGGTGCATCCCATCAATTTTCTACATTACTTCACATCAGGACCGGTTCTAGACAGGTATATATATATGAGGGGGCACGCAGACAAACATGTGAAGGGGGCATATAGTAGCAACGGAGCTGGAAAAGGGGTGGGGGTGCCCTGCTGTCCCACTGCTGGTGTAGCTCTTAGGGTCACTGAGGCATGCAACCCCCTGACCATGATATGATGGCAATCCCTCAGGGGGAAAACAACAAGAAAACTACAAAAAAATAAAACGAATATTCATGACCTTTACATTAATTGGATGGCCTATATCATATATCTCATATATATTCGAACCCAACAAAAACACTTCTCACTATTGATATTTTAACAAAACTAAAAAGGGTAGGTAAAAAAAAATCAATTCACCATGCCTTGAAAAATAAAACTGAAAAACTGAATTAAAAAAAATCGCTGTGATTACATCAAAATATGAAACTGCGGAGTGCTGAGTTGAGCTTTGTGTCGGGGTCTGACAGACACAGGTCCCCCAGTCGGCTCTATGCAGTAGACAGGCTCACAGTGGTGCTTGTGGGTTCGAGAAAGAAACACTTCTCTACCAGACTGCCCCGCCCACTGAGAAACCTGACACAGACTCATTAGAGTGATTGGATGTTTAGTTGATGTGAGGGCGAGTGTGTGAGCCTGCGAACAAAGAGCACGGAGGGAAAGAGCAAACAAGAGGTCAAAACCATCATCTCACTTATGATTTTTCAGCTACTGTAGTAAATCTTGTCCATATTCAGTTTGTGGGTAATCTATTTAAAAAAAAAAAAAAGTTTCCATATTTGGAAATGAAAATATTCAAAAGTCGTAGCCCTACACATAATGCTAATACAGTGGTCTATGGCTGGGCATTGTACTATTTAAATGGACCAACAGCACAAAGGAGATATAAAAAGGAGACATAAGGAGAATCACCCAACCCTCTTCTCCTTAATGAAATAATGTGTTCTACTCTTCGTTTTGAATGTGTAAAGGAATCGCAGCTTTAGAAATGTAGTCTCCATTCTTATGCTGGTGGGGTCAGGCCCTTCACCAGCACTGATCCTCAGGCCCCACAAATAAAGCCAGACATAGCCTGGCCTGACCCTTTGCGTCATGCCTGCCATTTCAAGCAGACGCCTCTCACTGGCCTTCCTCCATCATCAAAGCCCTACTGCAGTCCAATTTTCAATAGGGAGTATAGTTCTCGATAACAAAAGACAAGCAGTCGCTAGGAGACACTTACCACAATCACAGCATTTAACTTTAGTAGATGTGAAGCACTAATGAATGTCATCACCCTTAACCACCCTGATAATAATTAGCCCATCAAAACCAACGACTGCATATCTCATTACAGTAATGCCGGAGGCAGTTTATTAGTATAGTAAAAATCAATTTTGCATATCACTGCCACAAGTAAATGTAAAAATGATACATTTATAAAAGATTTTTTTTTACTTAGCTAATTAGTCAGTTTGTACTGTTTCTATTCATCACACAATGCAATTGTGGGAAATAACATAGGTCAACAGGTCAAAAGGATCAGAGATAAGTTTATGTGGGTGGTGTGTTTTTCATGCTGATTTGTTTTTCATGCCGATTTGTTTTCCCGCACTTAGTTTTTGTGGTGAAGCTAGTTCTATATTGCATGATAGTTGGTATAATTAGCATATAACAATCATATGCTAAGCGTTTTTGAAGAAACAGTGGTAGCTGACTGACACTGATCATTATATCTATGCCACAGTGTAGCCTGTCTGACTTCACACTTGAAACAGTTACTTGATCGGTACCTGCGGGTTAATAAAAACTGCATGCAAGTCTGTTGCAAATCTAATATTACTGATGATTCAAAAAGTTGATGTAACTGAACCACTGTTGTGGTTTCTGATGATTTCTTTTAACCCATGTGATAAAAAGTAACAATAGGTGAGGTTACAAGATATGGATATGATGTGTCGCCTGAACCCACTCCTCCATCTCCCTGAATGAAGGTAAAACAGAGACTGCAGAGGAAAGAGCTTGGAATCAAAATAACCTTTCTGATGGTATTCCCTTACTGCTGCTGCCTGAAAAACACTGAAGTGGAGAGCGCACACCACATCAAAAACCTGGGGGCAACATGCCTTAGACCACAACCATAAGGCTGTTAAATTTCAAAGCAAAAACAATCCATCTGGAAGCAGATGTTTCATACCAGCAGATGTATGATATAGATGCACTCAATCTCTACCTAGATTTCCCCAGAGAATTATACCAATTCCGCCCAGTTATATGTTCTTGCCTTTTACAATGTAGCTTCCTGCTGCAACAATATGTGCAAGATGCCAACTACAACCGATAAATCATCTAACAAAAATCCATACCTGAAGACAAAACCTTCCCTTCAAACGCGTACATTATGTTTGGCTTTGACAATTGTGAATTGCATTATTGGATATTTTAAATGAGCTGGATAAAGAAGGCAGGCAGAGCAGAACCCTCACTACTCAATAAAGCCATCTGCCTTTCTATCTAAATTATCTTCTGTTAATTCAAGAGCTCATTGTGAATCATCTCATTGTGAGTGTGACTGTTCAAAAAAATGTGATAACCTCACTACATTCACTTAGTAAGCACACCGGCTTTCTCGCTTTCACTTTATCCACAGGGCCTATACTACACCCTATTTTGCCTTATATACAGATATACAGAACAGCTGCTATTATTTGTATGAACTGGGAGTGACCTGCTATCAATAAAACTAACACTGATTCCATGTGTGTACCTCATAACCTGTACATGTCTGTTGACCAGCACTTCCAACAAAAGACAGCAACCCCTCTATAGCTTTTAGATCTAATTCATGAAATGCATGGTTTAATTCAAAAAGCAATCGAAATGATTACATGATTTGAAAATAAATCCATTGCGTCTGATACCCATTTTAAGAAACCAATTATTCAGATAACCAATGACCTTTGATTTCAGTGTTTTCCAACACTCGCTATACTTTGATGGTTGAGCAGCTCACAGTGGACAGTTTTGCATCGTCTTCCGCCTTTTAAAACCCCAGGTGTAAATGTGTGTTGGGGTGTGAAAAGATGTGATGCCTGGAGACTTCCATTAACCACAGCAGCAGACAGAGCCAAATAGACAGAGGCACACCCACAGCCAGAATGTTCACTATTGGAATAGTAGTTTTCTCTGGATGAGATATATGTGTGTGAGAACTAGAGACTTGTATGCACAGTTCTTGTTTCTGAAACATTATTTTCCAGAGTACAATTACACTGCAGGAGTGAAACATATGAAAACCAGTACCAACATAATGAACAAATACTTGGGCCAGCCCTAGACCTTTAGTTTGCTGTTTTGTCTTAAGCATGTTAATGACTGATATGTAATTTCATGTTTCCAGTGTGGTGAAAGAGGATTGACAGTTGCTGGGGCTAAGCGTAGTTTGCGTGATAAGTAAATTAAAAATTAATTTCACAGTAGCCATAAAATGCCTTCAAATCAGCCGCATTGTGTGCAAATCGTGTGGTCGCATCAAGGCACATTGTTTTCTGCCTGCGCTCATATGTACATCTGGTTCTCTGAATCCAATCTGCCGGCTCAATGAACGCTGCTCTGGAGGAGCAGGGAGCCGAGGAGATGGAAGATCCTAATGGACCAGGCTATAAAGACTTTATTTACTTAAGTATCTTACAATATAGGCAGTGGTGGTGGCCTAGTGGGTAGGATACTTGGACCTGGGTTCGAATCCTACCTTTAGCATACCACCACTGGGTTCCTGAGCAAGACACATAACCCCAAGTTGCTCCAGGGAGACTATGCCCTGTGGTTAGGGAACGGAAGTCACTTCGGATAAAAGCGTTTGCTAAATGTAAACGTAGACCAGTTCAGAACTTGTTTAGTGTTAGCTGCTATAACACTTAACAGTCAATGTTGTCCTGACAGACACTTCCATTCCCTTAATTTGAATGGTTCATTTTCTGCACCAGTTTGCAGTCCTTGGGCAAGCTGAAACCATACTGAAATACAACCAGTAAAATAGCTAAAAACCAGGGGTCTGTGTTTTTCATTACTTCAACACATGAGTCTAGCTTGTGTCTGTGCTTAACCCCTTTTACCACTGATTATGGTTTATATGTTTTCTTCGCTGTTTCAGTTGCTAGCAGACTATATAATCACAGAACCAACCAGACTGTGTTTCTCCTGTCAAACCTGAAACACGGATTAAATTAACGGTTTTTCACTCTCTGTAGCGCATGAAAATTGCTCCGGGTTTCAATCTTCTAAATAAAACTCAAGATAGTCCTCAGTGTGAGCCAAAAGTCAGAGAAACGTTTCGAATGAAAATGGCAAAAACTGAACAAAACACCAAACGTCCCTGTGTGCAGTTATGCATTCTAATCTTATTACAGTACAGCCAAAGCCAAGTGTTTGGTTTTAGGTCAAAACTTTAGAAATAGGTTGTAAATCTGAGAATTTAAACTGTAGATAGACTGGTCGTACATGTTGTTAATATGTTACTGGCACGTCTACATGGTCTTGTAAATGAAAAACTCTATCTGTAAATGGCCAAGGACATGCCTATTTAACTGCAGAAGTGTATTCAAGGAAAAGAAATCAGATCTATTTATGAGCTATTAAGTTGGTGAATCTGTGGTAAACACTGGATTCTATCATTTACCTATATTTATTAGACATTATTTTATACTCCAATAGTTTTAGAAAGTTCATGCTTAACTGAACAGACAGGACTATTAATTGTGAATTGTCCAATTAGAAGTTCTCAACTGAGACATTTTTCTATACTGCAGCATAAGAGGGCTTCACTGATCAGGGTTCAGATACATGGATATTTTTTTTTTTGCCATTTTACCTGTGATGGTGTATTGTGTTTAAATGGATCAGCTTAACCTATGGTAAATGAGCAGCTGATACCTAAATCTATACACAAAGCAAAAGACACATGAAACATTATGCAGTAGTTCTTCTTTCTTTTTTTTCTATCCAAAGATTCTACTCCTCTCAATGGAAGCCTCTGTGCTTTTGGTAGCTGATGTCATTAAGTTAGGCAGACTTCAGTGGCACATGGCTGCAGTCCTGTGAGACTCAGCTGGGCCCACCGTTATGCAAGAACGGGCCAAAGGGCAACTCAGCCCACAGATACATGACTGAGGGGGATGCAAGATGGCATATGGTTTGCCATACTGCACACTTTTTAACCATCTGTGCACTATTTCACGTTTCACGAGTGAGATAGTGGGAATTTTACATTTAATTCTAAGTGTATGTCTTGTGGAAAGAATTGTCTTATGTGAAATAATTGATCTGGTCTTGATATTCAGTAGCTAATTCAGCTACATATTTCAAGTAAAACAGATATAAGGTACCAAAGACAAAGATAGAACGTGTTCCACAAGCAACATATCGAAAGGCTGGTCACATGAAACTCTTTTCCTTTCCTTTCCTGGCATTTCAGGTTTAAGTCTAATTAACTGGTTAGACTGCCATGCAACTGGCATGCAGTTAAAAAAATTGGGCCAGAGAGACTAGAGTGATCACTTGGTCATTCTGACTCTCTGGACAGAAGTGTTTCCACCTGGAAAGGAAATGACCATGCTATTAAAAATGATGACCCTCAAACACAGTCCTGGTCAGAACAGGCAGAACTAGAATGAATGTCGCCAAAATATGCTACACAAGCATTTACTTTTTTTTACTGTTACAATATCCCTGCAAGGAACCCCAAATGTGTTTCATACTACTCATTCCTTTCCCTCCCATTTACTCACTGAGGAACACAACATAATACGGTTCCCTCATTTATCACTCCGTGTCAGTGCACTTTCTTGAGAAATCCCCAACTCATGAAAGTCCGAGAGCCATGAAGACGAGTGGATCATGGGATTTGTGGTTTTAAGGGCAACTAAAATGCAATCTCTACAGACTCCAGAGGCTTCTTGTTCATGCAGCGATGCAGAACAACAGCAGCCAAATATCTACCACAAGTTTTTCTGTCTTCTCAACTATCCATCATTCTCTTCATCCGCATTGATATCTCGCTTAGCAAGAGCTCTAATAAGCGTCTCATGTGCTCGGTGTACCCGCCGCCAGGGAGATGGCTCCAGAGGTAATCGCTTAGAACACTGGACAAGTAATCAATGGATCCCACATCTATTTATTACTACAGTTATGTAAAGGCATGCTGACTGACTGTTTATAGTTTAATGACTCACTTCATCCATGCTGAAAAATGTTTTATTTACTGCCTTGTTTTTTTGTTGCATTGTTGATTTATTGCAGTTACTTTCCCTTTAAGACCGATATATGTAAATGATCTGTAGTCCGACTAGAGGCCCTGTTTTGGGCCTTGTTCCAAAAGCAGAAAAACAGTCAGGGCTGAAACACAAGTTCAGAACAAATGGGTGTGACTAAGCTGAATAAGAGGATTTATGTAAATTAGTTTGTTTTCGTGACATCACGAAAACCCTGAATTCAAAACAGGCTGTACAGCTTAAATTCCATAACTATGGCCGCTAAGGACTGGGGAGAGAACAGTATGTTTCAAAACAGTACATTTAACTCTTTATTTAAAGTCCATACACTTTTGTTTTTCCCCTTTACACTTTATTGTACTGTGGATCCTAGGTTTCTAGCCAAGAAGAGCACCTGCCCTGAAAAGGAGAATGTCACTGCAATATTTCAAAATACAGTGTTTGTGCAGCTCAAGCAATTACTCCAGGCTTACTGGAGTGTTCTGTGTTGAGGATTTTTAAGCATGCATGCAGGGAAAACAGTATCCACAACAAATTGTACTAAAAACAAGAAAAACTAATTGTGGCAATATGCAAATCTATAAAACATATCAGGTCAGCCAGCGGAACAGCACTCATAACAGCAACCACTACATTTTCATACTTCTCTCCAAGTGGGTCTGGCCATGATGATGAGCTGAGTTGAATAGGCTTTTCTCGCTTTGTAGCCATTTGATGGTTTGAGATTCAGTTATATCCTGTCCTAAACAGCCTGGAATTATTTACCAGCAGCACTTCACTCACAGCATGAAAACTGCAGCCATTAGACAGTACAACAGAGCCTCTTTTTTCTTCAGTTGGATGCAAAGTTGGAGGCAGATGTTCTAGACTTCTAAAGATGTAGATGTTTTATATTTGGATGTTCATATATCCATATTTGGATGCTTGTTCACTTTTTATAGCAACCTGGTAAATTAGAACACAAAAGACCATCGTGGCTAAAACACCAAGCTGAATCCAGACCTAACTTTTAGTACGAGGATAATATTTCTACGCACAAAAATGCTACTATGAAAAGAACAGATGGAAAAGATGAGCTGATTAACAGAAAGAGTAGAACCACTAAACAATCTGGGGAATATAATACCAATAAGAAAGATTAGAAACAGGAACTATCTGCTGTCTGGTTCCAATTGGATACTATTAGCTTTATGCCATTTGGCAATTGTGCTGCTCTTAGTAAAATGGAAAATATGAGCTCACGTAAACAGACCATCCTTGAGCCCCCTCCAGTGAGCTTCTCCCAAGTTCATAAATCAGGTCAACATTCACATGCATCTCTGAATGTCCAATGTGCATGGATGGTTTTTAGGTCTGAGATGGACAGTTATAAATCAGCCTGTGATTGCTACTCCAGTGGAGGCAACTCTATACATAGTTCACTAAACCATATCTACTGTTGACCCCACTCAACAGGCCAGGCTGCCATGTTTGGTTCAGTGGGAAGCAGACCGCAGTCGGGGACAGAGAGCAGGAACAAGCCCTCTCTGCTTCCTGGAGATCAAAGCAGCTGCTCTACACAGAATACAATCTAAACAAGTCAAAGTGCATCACTGGTACATGATAATTCTTTGTTACATGCCAGGATTACAACCTGCATTAGTACATCTGTCCACACTTAAGCGTGCTGCTTCCAGAAAGGAAAAAAAAATAATACAACTTTAAAAAGGGCTAACCAAAATAACAGCCCTGAAAACCAACTACAGACAATCATGCCCTCCATCCACAGTGGCTGGGGAATGTAATAAGGTTTTTATTGTCCCTGTTCCCTCCTTAGAGAAGAGGATATCCCCCATTGAACGGGGTTTCTTGCTGGAATGAACAAAATTAAACTGTCCATCTTGCTCACGGTTTACTATAGACTCAAGTAATCCTATACCTGGTCCCCGTATCCTGTGCCCCTCCATGTCTTTGTGTAAAGGATTGCCATGGTAATATGACTATGAGCACTTTTTTACAGGCACATGGAACTTATAATAGAAAAGGCCTGCTGGAAAAAGTACTGCTCTATTAAGTGCTGCACCTTCTTACATGACAAACCTCCACAGAACATAGACATATACGCACATACAGCAACACCAATTCAATGTATACAGAGTAAAGTATCTATACACCATGGTATTGATATAAAGCACTCCAGCATAGGACTGTGGATCTGTGGAACGGAGTTCCCTTGGTGTGATGGAGCTCCACCTAATGCTTTTATTACGAACTGAAGTGGAGTTCCAGAACTAATCATCCAACTCATTACTACTCTTGCGGCTGACTGCAATTTAAATCCATGAAACAACATCTCAAAAAGCAAGGGTCACCTACTACTGCTCAGAAGGGACAAACTCTCTAATAAAAGCACTAATTTCAGTCACAACACATCAGATCAAAATTATTTCTGTATAAAGTGTGCAGTGTGGCAGAGCACATTACCCTGCTGAAGGTCATGGCCATCAAAGAATACACCTGCTATAAAAAGAGGCGTACCTGGTCAACAATGATGTTACGGTAGGTAGCAAATGATGCCAACATGTACTCCCACTTTATGCTTGCCTTTCTCCAGCATCCTACATGTGCAATACATGCCAGAGCTTGGTGACTGTAATGAGAAATGTTATTCACTTTATCCATAAGTTAGTGGTGTAAGTCTTTTGGCCCGTTAGTGTATAATGTCATTGTACATATCAGTGTCAGATTAAGCAGTGTGGTCAGCACTGCACTTCTGTAAAGTAAATAAATGCACCTATTCAGAGTCACCCTTAAATCTTCTCAATCCTCTCCAATACATGTTTTGGCATAAAACATATGTTTGCAGTTATAAATAATATTACACTGCATGAAGCACAATGTTTTCAGACATCTAGACATGACATTAGTATGCAAAATAATAAGCCTTCTTCTCACCAAAAATTCCATATAACAAACACAAATTAAGTGAGCTTAGATCCCATTTAAAAGACAATAAGTTGTGTAGGTAAAACATGGGGGAAAGCATTCAGCTTTAACCTGCGAGTGATCTTTAAAGGGGTTTTCAAAACAAACTCTCATGCATCTGCTTTTTACTATGCCGTACGACTCTCTGCCAGAATTAATGGATTAATGGATGAAGCAATCACGGGGCAGGGAGCCTGAATTGCTGTTTTCATGACAACCGTTGCACTAAAGTCTGAGATAAACAGTGATCTATTTTTAGACTTGTTAAGTGCTTAATGTCTTTTCATAAAATCACGTGTTTCACCTTTTGATCGAAAATGGATTATACTTGCAATGGGACAGGCGCATGGACACTGGGTAGCATTGTTTGGGCCCCATTACCGAGCTCAGGCAAAGCTGCTAATGTGGACTAACACTAACGAGGTGCACCACTAATCCTTGCCACGGGCAGTTCTACCACAAACAAATACCTTATATAGCAAGTGCTCATTCCATTTAGCACACTGGTGTCACATCAGTGACATTCCAAGAGTTTAGAATTTGGAACAAGTATATTGGGAATGTAACCTCTTCCAAGAGCCTGAACTTTCTGGGAATTTGGAGAACTGTAGAACTACCCATGAGTGTCTGGAATTAAAGTCCAGTGATGAGTGTATCCCTCAACAAACATGGACCATTCAGACAAAATATGATTATAAAAATAGGATATGAAACCAAGATCTCAAAGTCCTCATTTGTGACACACACACACACACACACACAAATCACAACTGAACTAGAGCCATGGCCTTATTTGCAGCAGACCCTGTTGGCAAATCCCTGCTCCCCTGCTTTAAAGAGTGGAAATTTGGCGCTGGCAGATCATAAACATATGTTGGACATATTAATAAAGGACATTTACGACGCTCAGTTGCCTCTCCAAAGCTGTTTGCTCATGTTTACTGTTTTAGCACTACTCATGTGGCCTTCATATAAATCATGCTAACACTAAATGTAACCCAAAAGTCCTCACACTTATTGCTTTTGCTAATTACAAGACCGAGGAAAAATGCAAACTGCTGGCAGAGGGACAATGGAACTAGCCAACCCTGAGCCCGAGGCAGGCTGGGCCTCAGACTGGTGGGATGAAACTTGCTGCCAGCGCAGTCCCCAATGTGTCACTGTTTTTTTGGGTAACATCCCCTGTGCTATACTCGACGTTGATCTTTGCTCTGCTTACATTAAAAAAATAACTATAAAACCATTTTTAGGTACTGTTAACAAGCACAGCTTAGGCAGTCTTTGCTCTTTGGTAATGACATTTCCTTTCAATTACATCATCAACAAGGTTGTCTTAAGCTTTGACTGAAAATACATCTTAATCCTGAGCCTATGAACTGCCTGTAAAAGAGTTCAGAAGTGACCAAACACCCATGTGCTGTATACATGACAACTTACAATCTGGTACATTATGGCCAGCATTCAAGCCTCAGACCAGGAAAAGAGGTTAATGCTGGTGTTTTGGCCAATCAAAACAAGCCTGGAAAATATCAGTCACATGAAAAGAGTCAAAACAATGCTTCGAAAAACTGCAACTAATTGTTGAGCTTTCCTCACTGACTGTATGGTCAAAATAAGCAGATGCATAAAGAAATTGTAATGAATTCGGCACAACAAGAAAATGTTTATTTTATTAGTCAGCAACTCTTGGGATCGCCGATACAGTCACTGCTGAGGGTCTGTCTTTTGCAGCCACTGTCATTTATGAAGACTGGACATCCCATCAGGGAGGGGAAAGGGGGAGGGAGGGGCTTATTCTAGGCATGCATGCATTTGTTAATTAAATGGGTTTTTTTCATGAAGCCTCTAAGAGGGCTGTCACATCAGACATAGAAAAGCGTTCTATTTGAGAATGCTCATTCATGCGAGTCTGTGTAATACATAATTACAGCTCTGTAGAATTAAGACCATAGTAGCACATTAAATATCAAAATCAAATGAGATCTTCAGAAACAAAGGTGATATGAAACCTGGAAACATGAGAATCATTCTACTCTCACTAGCAAAAACTGGCCTACTAGTTACAGTGCTGCCTGATAGGGCAGCTGGAGGTCCTTATATGGCAGAGAGGAGTCTGAATCCCTCTTATCGCAGAGCAGAGTATTCATAGTGCCACAGTTGTGTATGAGTACTTGAGGAACGCAGTGCTGGAGGGAGATCTGAGAAGGATGTTCTTGCCTGGAACCACAGTGTAATGAAAAGTTCGGCATATTACACTTCTTTTAATGACTACTTTTCCTGGGGAACAAGCTGTAATTCATGGGACATTTTTAAACTAAATCATAACCGAGAGATTTTATGTCTAAAAAGAGAAAAGGCTCAATGACAGTCACTCACACACACAGGCATGCACTCCCACCACCTCACAGAGCAAAGCAAACATTTAAAACACTTTCCAACAAAAGGAGGAAAATATCAGATATTATGAAGGATTTCTTTGTTAATAATAATAATACATTTTATTTAAAGCTCATTTCAAGGTAAGGACACGGTACATTAAACGACACAATAAAAGGAAAAAGAATAAAATACAGAGATGGATATAAAAATAAATAATATAATATAAAAATACTCAAAACGAGCTCATATTATGTACCATACAGCAAATACAAAAATACAACAAACAATTTAAGAGGCAGTGGGACAGGCCAGCATAAAAAGATGAGGTTTTAGCTTTGCTTTGAAGACTGAAAGTGAAGTGCATCGACACAAGGCAAGAGGAAGGGCATTCCAGTGTTTGGGGCCAGCCACACTAAAAGCCCTGTCGCCCACAGAGCGCAGACGAGCAGAAGGAATAGACAGGAGGTGAGCATTTGAAGAACGTGGGTTGCGGGTCGGTTTATATGTTTTAAGCAGATTTGATAGATAAGATGGAGCCAGATTTGTAGACCAGAAGGATGATTTTGTATTGTATGCGATATTGTATAGGAAGCCAGTGTAATTGATGCAAGACAGGTGTAATATATTCCTGGGATCTGGTACAAGTTAAGACTATAGCAGCAGAATTTTGGACATACTGTCACCTGTTTAGTCTCTTTGCTGAGACACAAAACAGCAAAGCACTACAGTAGTCCAACCTTGTCGTGATAAAAGCATGAATAAGTGATGCAGCAGACAAACCAAGTGAGGGACGGAGTTTGGAAATGTTTTTTATATGCTTTATTGCCGTTTTTGATTGTAACCAAGGTTTCTTACTTCAGAAGTGGTAGTGGTGAAATAGCCAAGGATAGCTAACCGTAGTTGCTTGCGTTTCTTCAATACATCCGGGGTTACAATAAGAATAGCTTATGTCCTTCTATGGTTTAGTTTGAGGAAATTCTGTGTCATCCAGTCACTCATGGCATTTAGGCAACTGATCATTTTTGAAAGAGGTAGTGTATGGGAGGGTTATCAGCATAGCAATGAAAATTTAAGCCATACTGGTGTATAATGTTACCCAGGGGAAGAACGTAGATATTGAAACGCAAAGGTCCCAGAACAGAACCCTGAGGGACGCCCCAAGAAAGGGAAGAGTTGGGAAACCTAAAGTTAGTGATAGAGACAAAACGCACTCTATCTGTGAGATATGATTTAAACCACCAGAGTGCAATACCCATAATACCAAGAAGAGTTTTTAGTCGGGTCAGCAGGAGGTTATGACAGACTGTGTCAAATGCAGCTGTGAGGTCTAGTAATAAAAGAATACTAGCACGTCCTCCATCAGCAGCCATTAAGTTTCAGTACTGTGCTTTGCCTTAAAGCCAGACCAAAGCACCACCCATAAGTCATTCTGTGTTAGGTGTTCCTGCAGCTGAAGGACTACCATGTCGTCATCTTAGCTTCTGCTCACGAAGCCAGCCCTTCCTCAAGTGCTTGCTGAGGCACTTCATACTAAGATTGTTAAGGTGTCATTCAGTTGCCGTGGCAATGGCTCAGGTTCATCTTTGTTGCTGGCACAAATAAGCTGACGTACACTGCAGTATGTGCACATTGTATGCATGTAAATCTATGCATCATCCATGGCCATGATCCTGTATTTAGGTGGTCAGTTGCCGTTAATAAACTCGAGTCTGTTTTTTCCTGTGCAAGGAACAAATATATTTTTGAGAATGCATGCCATTTTCATTTAACATGAATATCAGCCACATATTTATAAGGGATGCGCTGAAATTATTTTTTTGGGCCGAAACCGAAAATGAGGAAACATTTGGCCGAAAAAATAAACCGAAACACAGAAATTATTCAACCAATTTTTTGTAACATTGCCGTTATGGCTGGGACTGTGTACTTATGATAATACATTTTATTTACAGAGCACTTTTAAAGATACTCAAAGACGCTTTAAATATACTCAAAGACCTCACTAAAGTCAAGCATTGCAGTTGCACAAATTAATATTCTTGGTTCAAAGAATACAAAATCATGAAAATATTATTTAGCATTCAAACAATGCACAATTTTAAATAAAATATTTTACTTGGCCCCACTCAAACAGCCTAAAAGATACAATTAAATATCTTCTCTCATAAAACAAGTGAATTCAAGTGCATTTTAATATTCTGAACGAAGTGCATGAACAAAGGGCATTCAGGACAAGTGCTTTAACACTGTTGAAGGTTATAACCAAATTGTCTGTTGGCCTTTAACAAAATAGTGTATTAAAACAAAGACTGTCATTGGAAAATGTTCTTGCCTTTTCAAAAAGACAGTGTGTGTTTGTGTGTGTGTGTTTTCATTTTATATGATAAATTAATCCTGACATTGAGACCCCCTCTAGAAATGACGGCATGCATGTCTTTCTTAGATATATCGAATTGCGCCCACACGGCAGACACCAATCTGGCGTGTGCAGGTTGCAGTTGTTGATTGCTTCATCACTGTTTCGGTCGCGTAAAAAAAAAACTTTGTCCAAAACGGAAAAGAAAATGTATTTTTTGCCATTTTCAGTTGCAAACTTTCATTGCCCAAGCATTTGGTGCATCCCTAATAAATAGTAATTCAAATATAAATTTAGCTGAATATAAATCCAGATGCCTTCCGGACAGCTCCGTTCAGACTGCTTTTTTATTTTTTTATTTATCTAGTTTTTTGCATTGCTACTTTAGTGTGTTTCAGAGAATTCCATATTTTTTTAAAGTTACTTAAAATTTGTTCATAAGCTATTTTTTATCTCGGTCGAGAAAGATGCTGTGCCTCGGACTACCATTTTTTTCCAGAAGCACAGATTGCCACTCTGCCCCTGATACATCTTGTGTTTTTTTCTTGATTTTTGTTTTTTAATCCCCAGTAGTTTTATTTCTGTACTGTAAATTAAATTAAAAGAGGCTGTTATGCTCAGTCGCCGTCCAATGTGTGCGTCTCTATAATAAGACACGCTGCTGATGAAAAGTAAATTATATTATTAATTGTAAAAATTATTGATGAATACCCTTACATTTTACTGCTACTATATTACTGTTTTTACCTGTTCATACCAAAGAAAATGAGTTTAAATTTAAATTAATATGTTTTGGGAGTATATATGGGGCATATTTAGGGTTTCTACTACAAAATATTATTATACGCAGGTGCTCTTGGAATGTAACCGTGGGGAATTACTGTATTTGCAGAGGAAGAAACTTCACTGCTTCCTATCTCTTTTAGGAGTGTCACATACCCATCCTGTTGTCGTGTGAAAGAGGAGAGAGCACCAGAGGAAACCGCCATGCTGTTGTGGTTTTTATTTACATA
>JBBPDB010000002.1:9838833-9864973 GCA_037974465.1 Brachypetersius altus | reverse complement strand
GTGAATTCAAGTGCATTTTAATATTCTGAACGAAGTGCATGAACAAAGTGCATTCAGAACAAGTGCTTTAAAAACTGCTAAAAACGGCTTTCTGCATGTCTTTCTTAGATATATCGAAATGCACCCACACGGCAGACATGCTGACTCTAATCTAATCTGGTGTGTGCAGGTTGTGATTGCTGATTGCATAATCACTGATTCGGTCGCATAAAAAAAAAAAATTGTCCAAACCCATCCAATTTTTTGGTGGCCACATATTCGGTGCATCCCTAATATTTATTAGCCTCAGGTACTTAACCATCAAATTTCAATCAGTTATGCACACAATATGAAGATCATTTCAAATAAAAAAAATCTCATCAAGGACAGTAAGTCAAATGCATTCAGGCAGAGTTTAAATTTCAGCTTTTTTAACATCATCATGTTTGGCTACCTTACAATCACAATGTGAATCATTTCATGCTTACATGCAAAAAAAGACCATAGAAGATTTAGGGTGTCAAGTATAAGGAATGGATATGGAGAAGCTTAATTGTTATAATCCATAAAGTACTCTTTATGAAACACTAGGGACAAAACAAACATTCAGTTGCCAAAGAAACCTCAAACCTCAAAATGAGAAGAAAGCAAGATAATCCCATTCCTTCACAATAATTAGCATAATGGCAGCGTAATGGTCTTCGCTCGCCAGCTCAATAATGTCAAACTATTATCCATGCCATGTAATCACGCAACCCTCGAGTAAGTGCCTTATACTGCACCGAAGCTGCTCTCCCATCTCTTCAGGAGCTAATAGCACATGTGTCACAGCTGTCACTCAAAAATGAAAGAGATTGTGGGACTCACCAGATGACAGCTGATCGTATGTAACCCCACTGGTTTTCTCATTACAATAGCTGTTTAGATCTGAATGAAATCAATCTGCCGCGCTGTACTTTTAACAAAGAGAAGTACAAATTCACTCTTTTCTGGCTTCAGCATTTTACATGCACCATCCCATGCCAGTGAATTTCCTTCTGTAGCTACTGCAGGTTCATTTGGTCATTTGACCTTCATACCAAAAATGAATCCTGGGAAATGGGAAAAATAAAGCAAATTATGTCACAGTCATTCGTGGCCAGGGAGTGAAAAAACTGTGACTCCAACGTGCATAGTTATCAAACTGGGAGCAATACACAACATAATGGAAGGGGGGCTCACTAGCAGTTAGACTAAATTGAACAAAAGGAACAAAAAGTTAATTAAAATTTCCTTCCAAAAACAGAAGTAAAACATTTCAAAACCTTCCACACGGTCCGTCAATACAAAACACCACTAACTTGATGCTGACACAATACCACAAATCAGTATGGAACATTGTGGAAATTAGAATAATCACTGTGGTAATCGGATAAAAACAACTTATGAAGCAAATTAAAAAGACTTCTGAACATCATAACATTCACATTAACAGACTGTAAAAGACCTACTCGAGTCACAGACTGACCTACAACGCTGGATTTATTCATCCTATAGCAGTGGATACGGCATGTCAACAATATACAGTAAAATCTCAAAAACAGATTTGCACCTTGCAATGATGGAAATCTAGTAAATCAGGTTTGCCTAGTATGGCACTACATTTGCTTCTGAAATGAAACTTAATGATCAAAAGGTACAAATTTTATCTGCAAAGAGAAGTTAGAGAAGGCAACTTTAGCAAAGTCCACAGTTTATACACAATCATCACTTAATGAACATTAGTTTTTTGGGTATTAAATAATTTCACTAATGTACAATATATCATGTTCAACGTTCTTACCACTGGAAATTCTATTTGTCAATATTACTTAAATGCTACTGATCTTTATGTGCAAAAAAAGACTCCTAAGCACCGTTTGTGTAATTAGTAAACTGTAAGTTACTCATGTATAGTATTTATACCCAGTATATTAGACTTTATATTTTAATCCGTTCCTATCTCTATGTTTCTGCGTAGTAGTAAAATCAGGAATTTCCTCCGGGATCAGTAAAGATTTCTGATTTTGAATCTTTTACTAGAAAAGGTCTAGTAGATTTACAACCAGTGAGTCATGACAGACCAGACCAGAAATGGAAACTGAGTGCTCTCTCACAGCACCACAAATCCTCAGTGAGCGTCCACACTGAACCTGAAGCTTGACTGAGCACTGACTGAAACTACCTGCCCTGTACACCTGCTTTCATTTTCTGTCATCACTGAGCCAAGGTCCTACTGTGCATTCCTGGCCTTGTTTATGTCACCTGAACGTGCAGTGGCCTCTCTGTGATTAGCACACATCCTGTTATATTAGCAAGCATATGGCCTCGCCACGAGCTGCCTGAGCTGGGCAGCTGGGATATTGTTCCTTCATGTGCCCAGCACACAAACACTCGCTGCTGTATTTATGATATTCACAGAGCTCCGAGGTCTGCTGCAGCTGATGCATGAGAGATCTACGAGTGTCCCCTCATTTTGCCCAGGCTAATGATTTATGGACTTCTGGAAAGTGGTCTGAGCTCTGTTTCATAGTGGATTCACAGGGCGTGGAAATGGTTACTGATTGTAAGCAGAGGTCGACATAAGTGCAGTGCACACATGAAGAGTGACTCTTAAACGTGACTATGTCAAACACACCCTATCTTGATTTACTGAGGACATCAAATTTCCACCCGGGATAATTCATCCGGGTTTGCATGCACTACAGTAAGTTCACAAAATGATCTTTCAAAACTCTGGGATTGGAAGGCTCCCAGTACATAGAGCATGTGCTGGTCACATTGTTGTTTTCCCATTTGCAATTACGAGGGAAGATATTTATGCATATGGACAACAAATCTCCCCATTAAACTCTAGTTAACTGATGAGATGCAGAGCTGATGAGCATTGTCCTCCTCACACTTTCCCCTTAAATATATTACATGTTTTAGAAAAGTACGATTTCTTTCCTGAAATTAGATGTTAGATATTAAATTATAAGATTGAGTGTCAGCTGATACCGATCTAATATTATTTCTCCTGACTGCTTCTAAGCTATAAAACGAGCGGCTAACATGACAACAAAATGTGAGCGTGTTATTCATTACAAGATTGATTAATTACAAGATTGCATCTTCTTATGTGATATCTTATCCAGCTTTTCCTGCTGATGTCAGCCCAGTACTGATACCTAAAGCCTGCATCCTGGTGTCATTTCCACTGAGAAGTTGTAGTTATAATAAGAATATTGCTACATATGTTTCTCCACCAGTGTGTCTATAATTTTGGCTGCAAGTGAAGAAACTAGCACTTGCACGCAATTATCACTTTCAGCAAACACCTCTGTCAAGTGGAGTAGCATATGTAGCAATAAATAAGTGCCCCCTCCAAACCACCATTTTTCTGTTAGTCAATAGCACCGTTTTCAGCCTCCTTTCACCTCTAACTTGATGCCAATTTAGTGTCTGCATGCTGCAATATTCATATTTCATATATTTCAGGACCTCATAAAGCCAGTGCCATGCATGAGAAATATATCCTTAGGAACATTTTTGTTTACATTGTGTTCCCAGAGTTCCTCATTTAGGTCTATTATTATTATGACAGTCAAATCAAAATGATTTCTGTAGGGAAATTATAGCAATATGATATTTTCAGTTATAATTACTGCAGTAATCAGTGGAATGGCAATTAGTCACTATGCAGCTCGCTGCTGGAACAAACTGACCCCCAGTATCAGGTCTGCACTGACTGTAGCTTTAATTGCACAATTCTCCTCTGCCTTCTTTGAAATACTTCTACTGTACTTTCAGTTTTCTTTTGTATTTTTTATTTATTTTATAGATTCAATTATCTTATTCTATTTCATTCTTTTATTTATTCTTATTTTATGATCTATTTCTGTAAGGTACATTGACTTACCTGATGAGTATGACAACGTGCTATATAAATAAACCTGAACACAAATGTGCCATGTACGTGGAGATGCTTTTTGGTCATGCACAACTTTTTCCTGAACAACTTTCAACTACTGTTACTCAGTACATCAATAAAGATGAGTGAGCCAGCTACAAAGAATGAATAGGAACAGGCATGTAAACAAAGGATTCATTAAGAACGTAACTGTTGCTGTGTGGACTAACTCTGTTTCTTATTTGGAAACTGGGCAGATTACACATATGGCTACTGCAGGTGTCAAACTGTTATTCTTCTCGCCAAAAGACTTCCATCAAATATTAATTTGTCCCTTTCCCAGGTTTGGCTTTGATTTTTTGAGCTTCACACACATGATTATTACACCAATTCAGCACTTTCACTTTCTTTCAAAAGCATCTATTCAAAAGCATTCTACCGATTTCCGTGTACCTTAGGCACTGTGTAGTAACTGAATAATAATAATAACTGAGTAAAGTTTTAGATATTTTAAGTTCATTTCATTGCTGCTGCCATACTGAGCACACTGTCCTAAGGCCGATCATATGGGGCCCTGCCTTGAAACTATGCTTTGCAAGGTCCCTCTGATCACAATCTCTCCTTATGTTTTGGAGAAAGCTGTGGAAGCACTTTTTTCCAGCAGCCACACTCATCATCTGGCCTGCTGGAAGCAAAGCAGGCCAAACAGAGCCCATAGCACATGTGTTTATGGTCCTTCAGGGCTCACCCGTCTGCTACAAATGGAGCTCCTAATAACGCCGCTCACACACAGCTGGCAGAATAAGGCCTAACTGAGTTATCTCAAGCTGACAATCACAGTTTGCCTCCTAGATGGTAATTCGAATGGCTTTACACTGTCCTGCTTCTCATTACTGCTATATTTCTTTAAAAACATAACCTTACAGACCATTAAGAGAAAACATATGAAAAACACTAAAACAGGAGACTCTGTTGCCCTAATAATCTCACTTTTGTCCAGAGTTGAGAAAAAGAAGGGGAGAAAAAAAAAAATAGACTGACCGATAGTTCTTTACCCCCAGATCTCCCTATGGGACCAGAAAAGCTGAGATTATGAAGTATTTTTACTAGCATCAGAGCATGGGATATGGTAAAAACGGCTGCAGAGTCTCTAGAGACAAAGTTTGAGACTCTGAGAAAAAAGGGAGGGAAAGAAGAGTCACTCAAGGGGAGGATACAAAGGGTCCACTCATCCACACGCGACAGGACTGTCTAAGAACTGTTAAGACATTTTATAACAAATACTGGTTCTACAAATTCTAGTTTTAAACTTGCGAGCCACTATTCCCATCCCTGAAATGTTTATACAATATCCGATTGCTGGCCTGTCCAGAGGAAGATGAAAGGCTCTCCAGTTTTCTCTGGCTGCATTCAAGATCATAATGATACAAGCCTATTTCATTGTGTACAGGGTGAAAATGCAGTCTGGCCACAGCTTTTGTGTCTCTTTTAGCTTTTCATTTCCTGTCCTCAGGTTCTGGCTTGTCAACCTCATTTATTTTCTTTTAGGATTTAAGTATGAAAAACTTCCAGAATTTGAGATCTTAGGAGAAGATATAAACTGCATTCTGGAGTCAAAAGAGGGAGGAAGGCATTACATTTTTCGCGTTTGACCGTTTTCTAAAACGTGATTCATGAACACACGTTTTCTGTGATTTATTTGATGAAAGATCATGACCAGATACAGCCAGCACCATTTAAAAGCAACTTTGAGTCCTGTGAGTGACACTGTGCTGGTCTTACTGTCCTTTTTCTTCACATTTGACCAACACGTTTCGATCTACCAGTACAGTGCGCAAGAGTCTTGAGACATCGCTCGTTCTTTATATACAATGGTACCTTGACTTACGAGTGTCCCAACTTACAAGTTTTCCGTCTCTTGGCCGATTTTTTTTTGAGTTGAGAGCTAAAATTCGGGTTACGAGCATTTGTGCTTGCAGTTATGTTGCAAAAATTCATTTATCCATCCATGTGTCCAAAGAAAGTGAGTGTAAAAGACAGTGCTGAGAAGTAGATGATGTGCATTGAATTAAAGAAATAAATTAGAAAAACGAATGACTTGGCGAATCAAAACATTTTCTAAACAGCTGACATTTATCCATGAAAATATGGAGAAGCTGCTGATGGTGTGGTTGAGGGAGAAGCAGCTTGCAGGAGGTCCTGTAATGGAGCTGATCATCTGCAAGAATACTCGAGCTGTTTACTTCGATTTTTTGCAGTAGATCCAGGCACTTCGCAGAACGCTGCATCAGGTGAGCCGTTTGATGCCAGTCTGGGCTGGTTTAAGAATTTTAAAAAGATGACCAGCAAAGGCTGTATATTATACTTAATAAAGCCAGTGTATTGCAGTGCATTCTATTGTATTGTGATTTTATACTAAATTCGTTATCTATAGAGCACATTTTCCTTATTTAGAAACAAAAAAATGCTGTGTTTTTTGGAGGTGCAGAACGGATTAATGGCATTTCAATTCAATTTCAATAGGGAAAATTGATTGGACATACGAGTAATTTGAGTTATGAGCTCAGTCACAAATTAAACTCATAAGTCAAGGTACCACTGTATTTTGCTTTCAATCACCCTGTTGGTGTAAAAATACTATTTTATGCTCATCGAACTGTCTCTTTAGCATATGGAATAGATTAAAGAAATAGCAGCAAATGTGACAGGTGCCCAAACAAGGTGCCCGAGTTCCAACCACTCAGGATTCAGCACCACCAGTATACTGATCACTGGCCTGATCATCTGAAGTAACCCATTTCTTTACTTCAGGCCTCAAGTTAGATGGGTATGTTATGCTTGTATAATTTATATACATGTCATTGTGTGGCTTAAACAAAAACATTCCTCTGACGCTGGTCAGGTTCAGGGACTGGACTGAACATGAGAGCCTTAAAAAGGTCCTTCAGGAAGCCTGAAGAACTGTTCCTCTAGACAACATTAATAAGTCCAAGAAAGTCTGGCTCTTTAAAAGCAACGTACTTTAGCACAGTACTGCACAGATACGCTCTCTGACTGCAGCTCAGTGCGTCCATGAATTATGTACAAGATCGGGTTTCACAAGCATCTACACCTGGGCCTGTACTGTCTGTACTTGGAGCCAGATTTACTGTCCCAAATGCAAAATTTGTCATCCTTGCATTAAAAAAAATAGGACAACAGACAGGATGAAAACATTCTGAAAACAAAACAAGATCAGATAACATTGGCTGAACAGTACAAAACCAAATGTAGACACAGAGACAACAGGGTAAAAAAAAGAACAGTGAAATGCTAATATTTTACCAAGTAAAAACCAACAGTTTTCATTGATAATGTTAAGTCATAATAATAATAATAAAAAAAAAAATAATAATAAATGGTACAAATCACATCTGTTTCAGAAGCAAGATGGATGGAGAATTTATAAAAGTAATATTTATACTTAATAATAATAATAATAATAATAATAATAATAATAATAATACTACTACATTTGTCATCTACTTCAGGAAATAAAGTATTTAAAATTGCATGAGCAACATTTTATCTTTTGCATCTGTTAGTTAACAAGAGTCACCCAATATTTAAAGCATTTATTCTAGATTTAAATGCTGTTGCTGAATCTTGTAAGTGTTCATTAACCCCACATATAAATCTTTACAGGGGTTCGACATACAATGTTTTGATTTTACAACGCTCACTCAGCTACAACTCGGCTTACACCGCTAACCTCGTACTAACAGACTTCGTAGGTGAACTAATTTGTGTGAGCGAGGGAGTTTTCCTGTGGCTTAGTTGTTTTTATGATTCTAAAACTGTGTTAGGATCAGTAAGGTTAGGGTGCGTTTCAACACCAATATTCGTGTTACATCACTGTTGAAGGAACGGATCTGTGTCGTAACTCGGACTGTATGTGCAGAATCAAACCTAACTCAGGTCTTCCTTATTGGATACTGTGAATGTAGTGTATATCATGGCTTAACTGCAGTCTAAATCTATTCATTTTCCACTGTATTTTTATGCGTGTTAGATGAAGCATAAGCCTCCGTCTCTGCTACGATTTCAAAATGACCTAAATTCACTAATGTCGAATTTAACATTCACAATGAATCGGTAACAATGTGACATTTTATTGTAGGCATTTAGGAAGTGTTAATACTTAGAAAATGCCCAGAGTCTAGTCTGGGAAGGAAACGTCATCCTCCTACACAGCAGCAATCATTCCCTTCAGCTGGAAATGTCCTGACAGACAGGCTGCTACCCTCTGGCTTACTGACAAGACCCACAACACTGTGACTGTGAAACACTCCCAGTCCCTTCTCATCACACTGAAATGACAGTTATTTTTCCTAAATCAATTAACTCTGGCATGTTTGGTTTATTAAAATGTTATGAAAAATACTCAAACATACTTGCAGCATTAGCCAAGAACACAGAACATAACAGAACAGCATTCTCACAGCCCAAACACACCCATCAGCCGCAACACTAAAACCACAGGCAAAGTGAATAACAGCATCTTAATATAATGGCACCTGTCAAGGGTTGGGGATTTATAATGGGAAGTCAAATGAACAGTGGAGAAATGGGATCTGAATGACTCTGACAAGAGACAAAATGTGACCGTAAGATGGCAGGCCATCTCCAAAATGACAGATTTTGTGGAGTGTTACCAGTATGCAGCGGTTAATATCTACCAAAAGTGGTCCAAGGAAGGAGAGTCAGTAAACCAGCATCAGGGCCATGAGCGAAGTTCAGTGTTAAGAAGGGAAGCCCTGAGCTGAGCAATGTTCTGCTGGGAAATCCTGGTATTGTCTTCCCTAATGAAGCAGGATCGCATGCCCTCACACTTTACAAAAACTATTTGATGAACATGGCAAGAGTTCAAGGTTTTCACTTCACCATCATATTCCTCCAATTTCAATCAGACTGAGCATCTGTGGGATGCTGGACAAACTTGTCTGATTCATGGAGCGGCCACTTCACAACTTACAGGATTTTAAAGATCTGCTACCAACATCTTGGCACACAATTTCTGAAAGGGATTCGTAAACAACTCTATCCAAAAATTCTAGTGGACAAGTATATGAAGCAAAACTCAAAATTCAAATAAAGTATTGCACCAAGAGAAATTGCTCTGCCTGCACCCATAACGGATATTTTTCCATACTTTCTTCTTTTCCTTCTGTTTCCTTTCGTCAGTACTGGCATCTTGAACAGCTACACTTTCTTTCAGACTCACAGCATGGACACGTGAACTCAATATGGAAGGATGGGCAGAAGTTCATTGGAATTTTTTTGAGATTTGAAGCAAGGCTAAAGCATAATTTGCACTTTTTTCTGAAGGGGACAATCTGGGTGGGCTACTAGGTCCTGAATGGTTGTTAGGATTCCTAGTCATCCCGTTTCTCAGTGTTTCTGAAAGGGCCATATTAAAAAAAAAAACACACAAAAATGACTGCAGGAGGGCTATATGAAAGATCATTTACAACAACGTTATATATTCACACTTTTATAGAAGTTTGAAGTTACCATAAATATTTATGATTAAAGGTTTGTTTTAAAAAGTAATTACACTTTATCAAATAAAGCCACATGATGCATCTTATTAATCTCATTATATCTCATTAGAGGTGTGGAATCGTAACTGACAGAATGAAGTTGTAACTCAAATGTCCAGCTGAGCGGCAGAAGAGTTTTTGATTTCAAATGGTGCGGCAGAATTATTACCTTTGGGAATAGCTGCCTTAACTTTAATAGGTTTTTGACTTTTTTTTTTGATTTTCCCCTTCCTTATGCATGTTCAACCATCTCATTTCAGAAATATCTCTAGCCATTTTAGAGGCACATGAGACAGAAATGAGTAAGGCAGCTGAAGGGGAACAGCTTGGGAGGACACAGCTTTAACTGTGAGAGGATGGAGAAGTTAAAGTGACAACAGGGTAAGAGTCAAGAGTGAACACATTCTGATAGATCTGTTTATGCACTCAGTGTTGGAGGCTTTCAAGTACTTTTCTGTAAAATAACGGTTTTCTGTTTTGTGTATTTTAATGAATGTTTTGACTCAAACTAAATTAAATGAATAGATTGTCTTGGCACCATACTCTAACTGGAACTGTTCTACACAATACACACACACACAATTGTTGATAGTTTTCTATCATTACATTCTCATGTATGATGCCTTTTCAGAAAGTCATCACGCCAAGGTACACTATTTAGACAGAAGTATTGGGACACATCTGTTTGTCAGCGTTTGGAGAGGAACCTTTTCTTTTTCAGCATGACTGCGTTTCAGTACACAAACTGACGGAGCGTGAATTTGACTGGCCCGCACAGAGCCCTGACCTCAACCCTATCCAAGACCTTTGGGGATGAACTGGAATGGGCATTCTCATCCAACATCAGTGCCTGTCCTCGTAAAGGCTCTACAGAATGAATAAGCATAAACTACCACAGAAACAATCTTGTGGCAAGTCATCTAAGAAGAGTGGAAGCTATTATAGCTTCAAAGGGGGGGGGGACCAACTCCATATCAAAGTCTGTGTATTTGAATGCAATGTCATCAAAGTAGCTCTGGATTCAGACACCAACAAGCTGCAGCAATCTAAAATGTGTAGGTTTCCATAAGCAGCGGGACACTGGCAGAACTGAATGAAAAAGCTGTTAACAGCTTGAAATCACCACATGGCGAATCTGCCATAGCAGCCGAGCAGCTAATTAGCAGCCTTCGCCCATTACTGCGAGAAAGACTGAATAATTGACAGCAGCATGTTTGGCTGCTTTAACATATTTGAAGCCGTTTGGTGTTGAGGGTTTGAATTCAGGAACATCTTTAGGAAATCCTCAACAACAAAAAAGGCTCAGCAACAGTTTGGGTTCACTTTTTATGACTAATGGAAATACAAATGATGTGGTCAAAAGTACATTTCATCACTGTTGAAATGCCTGAATGCCTTTTTAAATAATGTAAAAAAAAGAAAGAAAAAAAAAGAAGTGGAGATATGGTTTTTTCCCCCCGATAGCCACGATTTATTCAAACGAAGGTAACATCTGTATGAGGGGCACAACTGGCTAAACTTTTATTTCAGAGACTCTTCCATTTCATTCTAGAATTTTTTCAATTCGTGTGTTGCATTTAGAGGACCCATATCATTGAAAAATGAATTAACTGGATTAAATCAGTTTTCAATAATGTGCATTAATTAGCTGTACTTTAAATGAAGTACAGTACAACAGTACAACTGGACAAATAGCAGACCCTTCTCATCTCATCCCTCCCCTCCCTTCAGTTGCTAAATAAAATCCTCACACACAACTTCCAAATTCACAAAGAATAAAAGAAAAGAAAATGTGGAACTTGGAGCCCAAAATTCAAAATAAAGGAGAGAAAAAAGCCAGAGAGGAAACACACACACACACACGCTCGCACTGGCAAGGACTGAATATACATCAAATATTCAGCACTGTTATGACACTTGGGATGGGGCCAAAACTGCATCCTTGTATGAAAGGCATGTGCAGTTTTGCAAACGTGAAAAATGCTACTATGAGGGTCAGGAATATCAGTTTCCTGTACAGAAGAGGGTCGGAAGCAGTCTTAATAAACTTTCTACAGGCTTTATAAATATTTATCACATCATACACTGCAGGGACATACAAAAAAATATACATTCAAGGCAACGAGTATCAAAAGGCCACATTAAATTTTCATCACAGGGGTCTGACATGAGAAGGAGGCGAGCCTCCCACTGCCCTTTCCTCTCTTTCTGAGGGAGCGACTGTGTGCCTCACTCCATGGTCATCATACAAAAGTCCTATAGATGACGAATCTGATGCTTCAGATAATAGGGCAAAAGAGGTCATTTAGAAAAGTACTTCTTTTTCTTCTGTGAGGCCTGCGGAACAAAACAGGGTTGTGACACTGGTGGGCTCAGAAGCAAGAGCAGACAGAAATTTTAAATCTGTCCCACAGTCACTAGCACGCAGACATCCAGAAAACAATGGCATCTGTTATGTGGGCGAGCCCTTTTGCCAAGGCCAGTTTTACACCATCTTTTACAGAGTACGACTGCCAAGAATTACGATTTTTATAATATTTTGGTCTCTGTGTTTTCTGTTTTGGAATAATTATGAAATATGCAGGCCTCTGTACTCCATCCATGGAAACGGATGTGTAGATTAGACTAAAACAAAATGTAAAACTTACTAACAAAAGTAGCAGCTTGAAAAAACATACTTAAAGGCTTTTATTCAGACAGTGACAACTGTACTTATTTCCATCTTTCAGTTTTTTAATCCATATTTTCCCCAGATACCAGCTGCTATTTCCACTTTGTCACTTTGTGACAAACTAATAGAGTCCAAAACGGTTTTGAATAAAATTGTTTTGTTTCCCGTTTTCCTGTAAAGTTACTTTTTTGTAGATATGAGGTTTCATTCAACAGGGACTCCACACAACTGCAGCTAAAAGTCTGAGCCTCCAGGAGAACAAGAAGCAATGTCTGTTAGACCTTCTTTCCTTTTGAAGTCAAAAACCTCAAAAGTGAGACATGTGACCAATCAGAAAGCAGCGCAGATGTCTAAAATATAAACACAAAGGGTTAGTAATTAACACTTTAACAAGACTGTTCTTGCACATGCTTGGATGCAGTTGTAGAATGCATATCTTTTAATAACTTTTTAAAAATAATGAATATTCGAAAATTACCCATTTCTAGTGCATACCTCAATGAAAATTAGAAATTCTTGCTTGATTATACAAGGCCCTGGCCCAACCGTTCTGCAAATGTATTTTGTACATACCTCTACTGGTCTGAGGTCAGTATAGAAGTTTGACTAAATATACGCCTAAAACATAATCCAAAAGTTCAGAGTTTTAGATAGATTTGGTTGAGCAGAAGTGAAAGAACATGAGTATGTGTAGCTGAGTAAACGTAACTAATTACTAAACACCCATATATGAGACACTTCAGCAAGCGTAACCTTAAGCATTTGCTTAACAGACTACAACAACTCCATTCACAGCAACAGCTGTTCTAAAACATTTTATCAACTTTATGATGTGGGTTTCTCAACAGTGGCGACCATTAAAGATCAACATTTTCTATTCATTTGAAGCTATTTGAGTATCAAATAGTTAGGTAACAAGTTATTTGCCAGCTTCCTTAAATGGAAAGCACAACAGATAACGCACATTGCTGTCACACCACTGGTCAAACACAGCAGAGTGTGAACAGACACGGCATGCTTCCAGTCATTCATACTTATGTTCATGTTATCTATTTAAAGGCTTAAGCCTCTGACTAGCTGATATATCAGTCTGGCTATATTTTCAATGAGATCAACTGATTACACAGGGCAACAGGTCAAAGTCATCAGAGAAAAGTTTATGTGGGTTTTTGTCATTTTTTTGTTGACCTGTGTTATTAGGATGATCTACACAATTCTGCAAGAAAAACCACTCATGGTAATTACAATTCTGTTGTATAGTAATTAAAATTCTGTTGTATGGTAATTAAAATTCTGTTGGCTGTTGTATAAAATTTTATGTAAGCAAAACGATGAAAACCATGACAACGGATGACGGATTGGTCAGACTGACCAATTACACAGGTCAACAAGAAAAAAGTTTTTGTAATCATCAGAAACCACAACACACTTTTCGAAAACCGGTTTTTCATGCTGATTTCAGATATGCTTGAATTATGAGTAATTATGGGTAATTACAAATATTAGATTTGCATGCATTTTTTTATTAAATCGTCGGCACCAATCAAGTAACTGTTTTAATATTTTCAGTGTGAAGTCAGACAGGCCACACTGTGGCATAGATATAATGATCCGTGTCAGTCAGCTACCACGGTTTCTTCAAAAACGCTAATTATACCAACTATCAAGGAATATATAACTAGCTTCATCATAAAAATGGTATGTGCAGGAAAAACTAAACACAGATTTGAAATCAGCATGAAAAACAATACAGAACACACAGAAACTTATCTCTGATGATTTTGACCTGGGTTATTCTTTTCTACACAGTGCTGCAGTGAGTCACTTTCAAACTAGATGCAAAAACCTGTGTTTCAAAAGTTGATGATGGGTACATGGGTGTAAGTAAGCCTTTATGAGGTTGTGTTGGCTATACATGTATGCGTGTATATATGTGTTTGCGTATACACACATGCACACTTATTGGCTAACCAGAGTTAGGGCTAATTACTGAGAAGCATGTCTAGGGGTGTTTCTAAACATGCTAAGTACCTCCAGGCTGGGGAACCTTACAGTATTTGTCCTGTGTTTTAGGATATTTAATATAACTTTGTAAATGGCATTAGGAGCATATTATTTTCATTTCACTGCACTGATGGATGCAAAGCCAGGCAGTTGTCTCATCTTTCCAACCCTGTTTGTAATAGCAAGTACGTTATGAAAAGCCCTTAGATAGCTTTGGAGAATGTTTGCATTCAGCAACTTTATCGTGGCTATCAGCAGGAGCAATTACGCAAAAAAATTAGAGCAACTAGGATCAGAAACATCACACGGAATAAAGAGAACACCCAATTACTGCTAAGTTCTATAATCTGGATGAGCCAGTGAAAGGACATTACACAGCAGATGCTTATGTAAATGTGTTGGACATCAGAGAAAAAGATATGCAGTAATCCAATAGTTTTACGCAGATCAGGAGTCACAGATTCAGTCACACGCTGATGTTTTTAAAGAACCAAACTCATCCTCGTCTTTCTTTTGAGAACCGAACTGTATTACCGCCACCGGCCCAAAGTTGTCAACCACCATAACAAGAAGAAGCCTACTGCAGCATGCCTGCCCTGTGTCTTGTCCTCCTATTTTAGTGTTTTAAACTCCCCCCCTCAAATTTTCAAGTTCTCAGTTTAGCATTAGCAAGCCGTGCCCTGTCTAAACATGCGGGTAGAGAGAGTTTTCAATGTTTCTTTGGTAAATGAGTCTTTGCCTGCTGCTAATGCTAACCGCTAATGCCAATGGTTTTTCTCTCTGCCTCTCACACACCCACTCACTCACAAATAACTGAGTATCAGCAGAGAGCTATCTTGTTCTTTTGTGTACTAGTCTTTGCACGCTGCTAATGCTAACCGCTAATGCTAAAGTTTTTGTAATTACTAACGTTTTCTGATTTATTTACCTTAACATTTTATTTACAGGCAATGCATTAAACGGAGTTTAAAATGAAATTAAAGTCTTCTGGGAGCAAATAGACATTTTTTTTAACCAAAACTTTTAACCAAAAAGTTTTTCAATATACGCGGCCGCTATTAGAACGTAACCCCCGTGAAAAGCAGGGGATTACTGTATACCAAAAGTGCAGTCTCAGAAAGTATGTGACATGACAATAAAGCATCTAGTAAAACAAAAGGTTCCGTAGGAAATTCAACAAAGGGCCTTATGGTACAAAAAGGCATTGTGCCTTGTCGTAATTTCACGTCCCAACTCATCACACAGTGTAAATCTGCATTAAACCATTAAAATGGCTGGTCTCACTATGAATCACTGGGTCACTTGGGCCAGTACCAGGGTCAGCAAAAGGACAAAGACCCAATTAAGAGTGCACAAGAATCTGGGTCGTTCTTCGTTCACCCCTCAGTAGCCACAGGAAGCACTCAGATAAAAGAAAAACAGCCCACAATTTGAATACAAGCTGCAATTATTTATTCCTGCGTCTAATTAGGAGTCATTAACTAGAACATGCTTTTCTTTTGGCAGCCCAATCTCTTTCTGATAGTCTTTCATGTCTCTATGGAGGTGTGAAGCATGAAAACTTGACAAAAAGAATGCCACTTGTCCAGCTTTAGGTAAACACAAAAGTAAAGGATTGCTACATGAAGCAATCAAAAGCGCACCAAGCAAATCCACAAGGACAACATTCAAAAGTTTGGATTTGAATTCAAAACTTTGCCCACCTGTGGAAAATATTCTACCATTTAAGCACAATCAAACTCTGCGAGATTCTCTTTTTTATAATATTAGAAAATATTGTTTGTTTGCTCTTCGGATGTGGAGTTTGAACCTGGAACCAAATTCTTGGCAGACAAGCAGCTTACCACTGGGAAACTAAACCAATAATTCTATAGCATTTCATAGCCAAAAAATTATTTCCACAATCAAACATCGCAGAACATTCGTATTTAATATCAACAGTGCCACTACAATAGTTTGCTTTTTTTTATTGCAAAGGACATATTGCTTATAGTCTAAATGTCAACACATTTTTGATGATAATAAAATCATGATTATTTGCATATTATGCAAAAAATATTCAAAAATATAGTTTGCACTTGTTTGTTTGGTTTAAGGCCAGGAATAATATGCCAAAGGTTTTGGTTTTAGATCTCATTATTCAGGAGCTTAAAGCTAAAGGACTGTGCTGTTGGGCCAGAACCCATATTACGAAATGACATTCACAGTTATAGAAGTTACTAAGCTTGTTCATAGATATCTGAAAAAAGTTTACATGCAACTTCAGAAATAGCTCACATATCAGTATGTCAGAATGATTCATTAGCTTAGAGTGACCATGCTATCTCAATTTCAAAGTTGCTAAAGGTGGAATGTGGAATGAGGCAAAAAACCTTAACCACATTACTATAAAAGTCAAATTATAGTGTCAAAAATCAATTCTGCAAGACCAGTATTTGAATATGCTGGTAGGGTTTAATAGACAGATAGGAAACAAATCTAATTACAAGTGACTAGACAGCAGCTAACATTACGGCGCACTAAATTCATGCATGAGCATCTCCTGCTGGGCTTACAAGTAAACAATTCACCAGCACATGTAGGGGTCCAAACAGACCGTCGAAAATAGCAACTGCACAGAAACCATGCAGGAACCAGTGTTTGGAGCACAACTTTCACTAACCTGAAGAAACATTCACAGTCAACTGGCCAAACATTATACTGAAATGATGAGATTATGCAACTGGCCAACAAGTTCATTAGCAATCTCCAAACAGAGTTTGCAGCCCAGCATTCATGTCTGCTAAGACACTCCCATGAACTACTCACATTTAGCATTGTCCTTGTCAGAAAAAAATAATTCACATTGCTCAGATGATGTCCAAATTGTGTACTGTTTTATACTCATGCATACACTGATGTGCAGGTCATTGGTAAAATGGGGTATATCTAAATCTTCACACTTACTGTAAAAGCATGACTGCACCACACACTGAAGATCAAACGTCCAACACCCCATTCAGCAAGAAAAACACCATGGCTAGACTCTATCCTTAGATTAGGCTCTTGTGGTCATAAATATGGTACATCTTGTTTGTGGAGAACTGTAGCTTTCCACTTCACTGTTGCTTTTGTTACTACGCTGCTTGTTGATTTATCCATTGTCCTATGCAGTCTGTCCTATGCAGTCTGCAGAGTGTGTCCTCCGGCACTAATGTTACTAATATTAACTGGTATTGCTAGAATCAGCAGCTTGTTTGTCTACTTAATAATCATCATGCTTCTTTAATAAAATAATTGCACCGGTAACTACATTTTCTTTTAAAGATTAATTTAAATGGAACAGCTCATCCTGGCCTACTGCAAATGGTTCAGATAATCAAACCAGAAAGCCACATTATCAGCAGAAAAAAGATTAGTTGGGTCAAAAATTAATTTGTAATACATGTTACAGTTCAAATTGATAAATGTAATTTACATAAAACAATGGAAAGTTATTACAATGGTGTAGGATAAGATGACATCTAAATCAGACATTACACTTACTGTACCTCATTTATAGATTAGAGCATGAAGATGCCAAAAATCATTGCTATTATTCTTGGCTACAACAAGGTGTTAATAAGCAGCTCCTGCTCTTGACCCTGAAATTCTGAATCCGTATCCCTAGTAAAATGTAAACATAAGCAATAAGCGAAGAGAAAGCAAAAGGATCATTTCTAGTGTAAATGTCACACCAAGTCTTTGTTTTCAAAGGTGCATTCCTGAGTTTCTACAGCAATTATCACCTGCAAACATTACAGGCAAACATATTAAGCTCTTATCGTGTTAAGAGGCTGGACTTCAAACAGAAGCAAGGAGAAGCTCATGGCCAAATATTGACAAGATGTATCTGTGTCAATATTGATAGAAATTCATACAAAGCCATTCATCAGACTTCATTGAAGGCGGAACACTGAAGAGACCTGGAGACGTTCTATCATAACAGGAAACTGAAGGAGCCAATGAAGACTATGTAACTGAAGGAAAGGCGGAAAACAAGATGACCAAGATATAATGAAGCTAAATGGCTTCATGAGTGTAACTTCCAGATAAACGTACATACTAGTTCAGACAGCATCACCGGGGAGCCGTAAGAAGTCCCGCTGAAAGGTTTGCTCTTGATATTCCACTCTGTTTAGTGAGTAGGTGGATCGAGAGGGATAGAAGTGGGGGTGGGAGATGATAAACCTGCTGCACTTGTGCCCTCTGTGCACTTCCATATTTATCAGAGGCTTAAGATAGTGGTGCTTTGCGTTCTGACCCACTGTCAGAAGCCATTCTGATTCCGTGACGAACCACAGACAAAAGATACTTATGTGGGAGGTCAGAGCACACCCACACGCATTAATTATTAATGAAAGGACAATGACAGTGTGGGATAATTGGGACAGGGAGAAAGCAAAATGATATCAGACAGATCCAGAGGTAGTTGTGTCTTCATTATCCCAATCTGAATCTCTAACGAAGTGACTGCACACTCACTAGAGGGTTAAACAACGAAGACAGGGGTCTTCTTACAAGGAAGCTCTAAGTGCTCCTGGAAGGACCTTGGTTGCTAAGATACAGGAAGGACTAGTTCAGGTCTGTGTTCAGGTGGGACAAGGTAGAAGTGGGTTACTGAGAGGTAGAACGGTGAAAAATAAATAAATAAATCAGCCGCTACAGTGCAATGGACACCCAGTGATTTGGAGCAGGTTCTTGGATCGGACTGCAAAACCAAACAATCCAGACTAAGTAATCCCCATCATAAACACGATTAAGAGTTGAAAGGGAGTGTCAAAAGGGCACAGAGATCAACAGTCTGCTATTTGACTTTCAGGACTCCCAGGATGATGTTTTCTTTAGCAAGCTGCTCCAGTCAGTGCCTTCATGGGGGATGAAACTCAAAGGCAAATTAATAGCAAGTCTTTCAAAATAAGACATCTGTTTTGAATTCCAGCAGGTCTGTACATTATGGTGCGGTCAATTCAATTACAGTGAACGAGAAAGCTCCCTGCAGCTGGAGGTGTGCCAAAGGCAAGGCTCTGTCTCCCCCCACCTCCTCTGGAGAGGAATCCGCATCACCTCCGATAAGTGGCTCCCTTGGCCCCCCTCCTCCTTTAATGAAGCACACGAGGGGATGGAGAGAAGATCACAGGAGACTCCACATTCATAAATTCAGAGGGAAAGATTGTCTATCCCAAGATAAGTCTGCAAGGAGCACTACTGCCTTACTGTTTCCCTTCCTCCAAAGATTTAGCTTCCCCGATTTCTCTTTGACTGGTCAAGGAGAAAAGGGAAATGACTCATTAGCACAAATCTGGTCCAGGTGGGTGCAAGAAGCACAAGGGTCTGGCTTAGACGGAGCATCAGAATAACTTTCAGCTTCTCAAAACCTAAAAAAGGTTGTCATGGTTTAACTGTACCATGGCTTTGTTTCACAAGAAAGTATGATATTTATGACAATCATTTGTGAAACAAGAATGAGTTTTTATTAAAGAAAAAAATAATTTCATTTAAATATTTGGAATGTACAGCATTCATAACAGGACAAAGCGATGCTGCTGCCACTGCTACAGTGCTTGGGTTTATTAGAGTCACAACTGCATTCATATTTTGTAGGGTAAAGCAGCCAGGTAAGAAGAGATCAGCTTCTTGAAACAGCGCTGGATTGAATTAAAACTAAAAAAGGTATCTGACTACGCAAAAATGCTGCTTCATGAGACTAACCTCTAGAAGATCCCAATGAGCTTTTCTTACTTCATGTGGACAAATACAGTTGAATGTGAAGGATTTCCACCCACACCCAGGCAAATGACATGTTTGTTGATTTTGTAAGCATATTTTACTGCATGGTTTCTAGTTTTAACGCTATAGAAAAATATCAGTACAGAATGTCCTAACATTTGCACATAGAACCTTGCAAATAAACACTAGTAGAGTCTGTGTGCTCAACAACAAGCAAGCACAAACTTTTACATACCTGCATTGAACAAATACAACTTTGTTAGAAAACTCCTTGCCTTTATTTAGGTTCAGAATGCAGCAAGGTGACACCGGATGTCTTTTCTCTTCTAAAATTTCCATTTCAGACAGTGGGGGATCGATCGGTATAGCCATTCCCATTTAATTATGAGAGCACTCCTAATACAAGCCTTGTCCCAGGACCTCATAAACCCAGCCCTACTAGAGAGACCAACTGGGAGTCAAGTAAACACAGAGATCTGATATACTAAAGACAACAGCATTGTACAGAAAGAGCAACAAACACAGCAGCTTGTTCCCACACACCCCAGTCACTGGGACTGTGTAATCAAGGACAATACAATAAGATTTTGTAGCAATAGATGGTATAAGACATTTCTTTAATATGTTTTTGCAAATATAACAAAGGACCCCATCTTGGCATCTTTGGTATTCTTTTATTGTGAAAAAACCTTTCTGGTGCAGATTTAAATGTGCTGGGCTCGCTCCTGATTGCTGTAACAGTTTAAGCGTTGGCCCCATAATCAGCAGATCATGAGTTTGATCCCTGGGGGTGAGGCAGCCATCCATGGCCACAAGCAAAATTGGCCTCGCGCTCTCTGAGTGGATAGTGACCCGCCTCCAATAACTCATTCAGCACTAACATATGTTAGCTGATGTAACAAAACTGGTATTTAATGTTCTCCTCCAAGCGTGTTACAGTGTTCTGTGACATTGCATTAGTGGTGATCTGAAAAGTCAGGGCCCTGTTGACTTAGAGGAAGCACATGCAAGCCTTCACTCCCAGTGTTTAAAGATACTGAGGGGGCAAATGTGCTGGTTTCCAAAATCTGAAATTCATTCAAACCATTTCACACTCTCAATATGCTACTTCACGAAAGAGACACTGAAGTATTAAGGATCCAAACTTTTTCTGCATTCACAGCGTCAGTCATCCTCTAATTGCAGCCCCGTGCAGTTTCTTCCACTGCATTCATTGTGAAAACAATAAAAGCAGAAGTGTGGTGAAGACTGACTCAAAGTAAAGAACAGTAAACATATAATCACATTAAAAGTACTAATGAACCATGCAAGGCTCAGAAGATGTGGTTTATCTCAAGTTGGCAGCTTCACTGGCTTTACCAGGAACCAAACACCTAAAAGATCATGCCATCCTTAGTCATCCTTGAATTTATTTTCCAAATTGCCTTCCAGTCATGTCATCAAACCACAGCAGTTTAGCATGGTTTTCTGGGAAAATTGTGTTCGCAAAGTCCAAGTCATCCTAAGCAAAGTGGGCCAAATCACATGACATCCACTAAACCGAGCTCAGTCTCAGAGACCGTATAAAAACGGTCTGCTTGGCTGCAGCCAACTGCATCTGGCACATGAAAGTGGCCCTGATGTACAGCTACAGAATTCCACTAATACAGCACGGCCATCCGAGGGGTCCAAAAAGTTTAAGAAAAGCGCCTCTCCTTACAGACGGGGGACATGCATCCATCTGTGCCACTTGGCTAATCACATCAAAATATTTCCCTCATTCTGCTTAATCATTAACCACAACCCTCACTCTCCATCACTCAAGGCAACTGAATGACATCCATGCAGAGGTTGCACGTCTGACTGACAAGTTCTGGAATGCACTGGCCAATGCAAAATGGGTGCGTAGGACTAGTGCTGGTTACCGTAGCAACCAGCTGAACAATCAATGCCGTCTAGGAACAGTGAAGCCTAGAAATACATTCAGGTAAAAGTATTGATACTTCACTGAAAAAGGGACAGAGAAAAATCTATAAAGTCAGTGCATATCTATAAAAAGTACCAGGTCAGCTGATCAGCTGCAACAGAACTCCCATCCAGCAGAAGAACTTTTGTAAGGTGATATTTTCCTGCTTTCTACCCCTGGTTATTTAAAGTAAAATTAATAACAGAAGGCATCACATTCACTTCATCACAGATACACAAGTCTTTGAGTGTAATATTTAGAAAAGGATACATCCCTCACTTTCCTGCTCAAGCACATTTACCTCATGACATTATGGCATTACCATCTACCTCACTGAGCACCATGAGCCTCAAGCCACATGAGAATGCAGATCAATAACTGTTCTATTGCCTGTTTTCACCAGCAACCTCTCACTGAACTTTGCGCAACATGTTCAAACATCAAGGGGCTATTTTGTTAGAACAAAAAAGGTCTATGTTCAAGCACGAAATGTAAAGAAAAGCCCAGGGGCCCCAGTCTTTACATATGTCTTAGGTTACCCAGCTTTATTCTATATTACCGAGTTACTGCAAGTTCTCTACCACTTGTCCTTTTTGCAAGGATTTAAGGGGAAGATTCAAACAGTCTGAGATATCAGCTGGACATGTACATAATTTCATTACATTCCTACTTTGGCTATTCTAAATTGCACATGAATGCTTTCCTGTTCATTTACCATGCCCTCCCTATTCCCTGGTGCTTCCGAAGAACACCATCTCGCACAGACCCTCAGAGTATCCTAGTATCCTTTACGCACCCACACAAGCACCCACCTGTTTCCACAGCAGCTCGTCCTCCTCGTTGAGTTTCCACGAGACCCCCACGTGGATGGCGGCCAGCGCCACGCCGGTGGCGACGGCGGCGCGCATGCGCACTGGCAGCAGCGTGTACACGACGTGGATGAAGAAGACGGTCCACCACACGCCGTCCGAGGCGCTGCGCGGCGCGACGTAGCGCACGCCCACGGCCTGCAGCACAAGCAGCACAGCGATCACGGCGTAGCACACGATCCACATGTGGTCCTGGTGGAAGGCGCTGCGGTTGCACGCGAGCATCAGGGCGAGCACGAGCGCGATGCCCAGCGAGAAGATGACCACGTAGGCGGTCTGGTGCGCGCCCCCCGCGCAGTGGAAGCACAGCATGACGGCGCACACGAGCGCCAGTACAGCCATCAGCATGGTCAGGCTGCTCTGGTTCAGGCGGAAGAAGTAGCGCTGGTAGAGGCGCTCCAGCTTCTCCGAGCGGAACTTCTTGGAGCTGAAGACGCGCATGACGCCGCTGCAGCACGCGGCTGCCGAAAAGACGCGAGCGTCGGGCGCGAACTGCTGCTCCTCCCCGCGGTGGTGGTCCTCCTCCTCCTGCTGCTGCTGCATCATCTCCTCCTCCTTGGTTCTGGCCCTGCGCTCATCCAGGCCCAGCTCCACGGACTTGGCGCGCACCCCGCCCTCGTCGCCACGCTCCTGCCACGCGGATTTTGACCTCACACTCAGCCTCGTCTTGGTCGCCGTAGCTGTGCCGGTGGACCCTCGGCCTTCCACGTCCCTCCACCGGCTGCTGGAGCGCACCAGCTTGCCAGGGCAGCCGTTGGCCACGGGCTCCCGCTCGCCCCACGCTGACCTGTGCTCGGTCCCTCCCCTCAGGCCGAGCCCGGGGGGGCTCACGCTGTTCGCCCTGGACATTACGAGGATGAAGACCACTACTGCAGACCACTCTGAAAGTTCAGGGGAAAACGTGCGTTTCCACACACAACGTTTCAAGGATGCGCACTAGCAAACGCATATTATTATACAGTCCAGAGACACACACGAGCTCATTCATCTCTGCAGTGAGACCCCCGGAATAAAAAGTCTGTGCATCATTCTGATAAGTCCACCGTTGGACGAATTCGGCTCGTGGCTAAGAAGTGCTCTGGAGAGCGTTTGGAGTAATTAAATATGCGCTCTAATGAGCAAGACCACCGGGGACCCTCGCCTGGGCGATCACAGCATCATGGGAAAATCAGCCTCGTTCGCCCTGGGAATATGGTCCGCGTGATCCTCATTTTTGCTTCTCGGATAGAGGCTTTGGGGTTTTTGTATCACACTCCAGAAAGAAAGGGAGAGGAGAGAGAGGCGCTTGGTTCCGTCATGTTTCCCAGATTCCTCCCCGAGACCTGTGGAGCGCCCGGAGCGAGCCGAGCCGGTCAGAACACACCGATAGCAGCTCCATGGTGTGGCCCAAGATCATCCATCCGTCCGTCCGTCCACTGCTCCAGCTGAGCCTTCACCTGCTGCCAACACGCTGCTCTCCACCCAGCTCAGGAGCCATCACGACCTGCTCGGAACCAGAACCAGAAACACCCCCGTCTGCTCAGAAACAGAAGCAGCAGGAGAAACACCTCCGTGTGTCCAGAACCTGCACCAGAAACAGTTACGCCTGCTCAGAACAAGAACCAGCAGGAGAAACACCTCCGGCTGTGGAGAAGCGGCAGCAGCTAAAAACCCTGGACCCGTCCGGATCTCACCGCTGCCCGTCGGCGGGAGAAGACCCCCGCGCCGGACACATTTTGCCCACTTCGAAAACACACCGAACCCACGAAATCCCCCCGTCTTCTCGTCCTCCTGCTGTTCTCCGTGTGCAGCTCTGGCGTGTTCCTGTAGGAGATGAACAGTATTGATTGTGCATCAACCCTGTCCCTGCTTCACTGGGCTTTTGTACCACCATTCAACCAAGGCTGCTTTTTACGAGACCCGCCCTTCGGAGGAGTTCATTGGCTCCCTGCAATGAATGCCTTCCCAACTTGCCTTCCTATTGTACGGCACTCATGTCACTCACGGTCGGCCGCGTAATAAATAGACCTGGAGAGGAGCGAGGAGGATTCAGGAGAGAGATGAAGAGCATGGCGTATCATGCTGAGCAAAAAACCCCCACACACATCAAAAAGCAGCTCGTGTGTAAAACGACATTTAGCTTTCAGTTTCATTTATAAAAGTGGGTGGAACAGCCAGGCTTTTTTAATAAAACCAGTAAGTGTTAAGGTATGGAGTTTAGAGAGATTAGGCCTACAAAGGGTAGACCCTACCATTCACTTTCAAAATCTATTACAACACTCATTTTACTGACGTTCTCTGTCCTGTAAAGAACAGTTGTCCTAACACTGAAAGCTGACATCAAGTTTTTGTAATTTTACTGTAAAAAGGGCAATTTGAGTCAAGGTTTCTTGGACCTGGAGGATGCATCCCACGTTTTGCTTTTTAGTTGCTTTAACACTCTCAGTAAAGGGTCATTATGGAGCTTGGATCAGGTGTGTTGTGAGCAGTGAAAACACTAATGTGCAGGGCAGAGGCCTCCAGGAACAGGGCTGGGAAAAACAAGAAGTAACTCCCTGCCTTCACATCCCACCACACCTGATCCAACTAGTTAGCTCATTAACAAAACCAAACTGGGTGTTAGAACAGGAAAAGACAAACATGCTGGGCAGGGTGTGGTCCAGGACCAGAGTTGGGAAGCTGTGTGAAGAAAAAAAAAATAGAATTCAAATCCACAGCTAGGAATTAATTAAATTCTGTGCTCACAGCAGGGAAAATTCTTATATATGTGTGTGTGTGTGAGTTTGGTGAAATAATTATGGAAACAATTTAGGTGGCTATTGACTTCTAGTGTTTGTTAACACTAAACATGTTCTGGCTAATCAACTGAATTTAGCATGAAAATGCAAATTAATGCCAAACTTCCTTTAAATTGTCCATTATTGTATGGTCCACATCTGAATTCCACCTACACCGTGCCAATAAACTCCATGCATGACGCCAGGCAGCTAAGGTATAACAAGTATCAAAAGCTACATTTTAATTTAAAGTTGTTAAGGACTTCTTGCTGGACTTCTCTCTTAGCATCAATGTATTATAATAGTAGGGAAACCCATTCTAAATGTCTTAATGGGTGTATGCTATTGAAAGTGAAAGGGCAGGGTGGAGTGTGCACAATATTAAAGAGCTCTGCTGCCATCATGTGAATGATAAATGAACTTTGGAACCAGCACCACGTCGGAATTCTACAAAGCTTTCTGGTGGGGTTCACCGGAAGCTCTATCATATATTCATATATATACAGTATTGTTCAAAATAATAGCAGTGCAATGTGACTAACCAGAATAATCCAGGTTTTTAGTATATTTTTTATTGCTACATGGCAAACAAGTTACCTGTAGGTGCAGTAGATTCTCAGACAACAAACAAGACCCAGCATTCATGATATGCACGCTCTTAAGGCTGTGCAATTGG
>JBBPDB010000002.1:9816591-9831786 GCA_037974465.1 Brachypetersius altus | reverse complement strand
TATATGTGTGTGTGTGTGTGTGTGTGATTCTACAGGGCGGAAAGAATCTCGCGCAGTTACCACCAATATTACAATGAGATTAACGGCATTAAAAAAATTAATCTATGCCCACTTCTAATATATATATATATATACATACATACATTGAACATAAATCAGAGGGAAAGAAAAAAATACATAACTGGTTTGGTTTTCCAGGTTATGGGTTTATTGTAAATATATAACTGTTTTACTAATCATACAAAGTCTGCTGGTCCCATGCAAATCCTTTGTATCAAAAGCCCAACGTTGTCTGCTAGTGTTGAGGGTCATGCTTCTACTGAGTAAACCTAGGTATTACCACACCAGTGATGGTGTTACTTGACCTTTCATGCAGATTTATTCCAGATGCACATAACAAAAGGTCTCATCATGTCAACCACTTCCTTTATAGCTATGGTGCAGGAGCATTCACTGAGGTCAGCATTTATTTCAGGGGATTTACAGATAACATTGCATATCAGCAAGCAGGATGTAATGTATCTTCGATCACAAAGAATCAAACAGAAAAGTGTTTGTTTTATTGTTTATACATTGCTACAATCTACGTGACAAAGTATCAGAATTCTGTCCTCCACATGGTGACTAGATTTTAAATGTAAAACTTTGTTTGGTACGACGTTTCTAGACAGAGCAACTGAATGTGCTTCTAGGCTTTACCCACTGAAAGTGTGCAGACCCGACCAGTAGGTAAAGGCAAGTCTGCAAGTGCATTAGGACTAATGAGCAAGCCCTTCTTGGAGGCGTGAGCTTGCTTAGTTTTGTTGCCGCTGACAGCGAGGGCAGACGAACAATGAAGTGCTCAGCAACTCCTGACTCCTGGCCTACTCAACACATTATTAGATTTTACTCATTGGAAATGCATGACTGGAGGCAGTCTAATCCAATTGGCCCTGGAGCCAGGGCCTGCACTAGCTTCCTGCCGGCGCGTGCTCTTCCAGCCCAAATGCTGCCCTCTTTCAATCAAACACTTCGGAAACAGCTAAAGCAAATCGGCCACAAACAGGACTCCGAGTTGAAACGTTTCGTCAAATAATAATGGCTAATGATTAGGAAGGGAAATGTACATAAAATCACACCTATGGGGTTCCTGTACAGTCAGTTCAGCCATGGTGCTACTCGCTGAAAGGAGCATGTGCCAAACAAACAGCCACAAACCAACAACCCACATCCAGTATTAAACAAAACAACTACCAACAGCACAATTCCTGTTAGGTCGTTAACATGATTCTAATTGAACAATTAACACTGAAAGAAATAAGAAACCTGCAACCAGAAGTCATGGACAAGACATCAGTACAGAGAAGTCCTGAGCAAATTAGAGAACAAGAGCAACACTAAAATCATTTAGTATTTCAGAAATCAATTTTCCATCTAAACATCTAGCAAAGGAATGCAAAAGAGACATGAAGTGAGAACAAGAATATAGACTCAAGATCAGCCCCTTGCCTGTGCAGGAAAAAAAAACTGCTACTGATACTTCCAGAAACAAAGGGGGCACAGTACAAGGGAGAGGTATGGTCGAGTTTCTCCTGTAAAGGAAAAATGATCATTCCAATGTTCCCGATTCTGTTACTTCAAAAGGTGAAAGCCAAGCCTATATTTCACCCTCACTAAGGTCAGTGCAACTGTATTAGATTCATTAAAAACAATTCCGCACAGTAAACGTTAAATAAGCATGAGTGACTGCATTTGCCTCTCGAGGGGGCTTGAACCACTGATATCACATTGACATCAATATCCTTAAAATCGCAGACTGCAAGAGCCCATTGTTAGAAATCATCTCCAGGTAATTTCTTTTTCTTGAAAAAAAGGTTGAGCTCTGCATATCATCAAGCAGACTTTTTACGTGTTTTAAATCAGCCAGTTGTGGATTTGGAAGGGCATCTTTTTTTCCCCCTTTTCTCCACGCGATCAGTCTGCTTTGTGCGGAGCACTGGATGCTTGTTTATTCCACTTTGGTGTACTCCTCCACGTAACCCAGGACTTTTTTTCTCTGTCGCAACATGTGGAAGTAGAGCTGGGGGAATACTGTGACAGGAGCAAAGCGGCACATTAGCAACCTCTTATTAACACTACCAGCCTTGGTGTGTGCAAAAATAACACGATTCTATATGAGCTCATCTAGCACATTAAATTAGGAGAAACTAATTCATTAGAAGATGCTGAGGAAAAGGTCAAATGTACTGGCATGTACTATATCAAGACATTTTCATAATACATTATATGCAGCAATATTTAGTTCATCCAAATTGGAACAAGCAACAAGCATGTTTAAGAATCCAATGCACGCAGTCATTTTGCTTCAACTAAATAAGCTGTAGTAATTCTAATTATGCATGACTAATTATGCTGCCTGCAATGAAAAATGTTCATTTGTTCAGTTGGTCAGCATTCTTTCAGTACTGATGATATCAACGATATGTTTAATAAAGCAAATTGTGACACAATGTGATACAAATCATCAAGGTACATACTGCCCACCCCTGATATTGACCTTCAGCTGGGATTTCTATATATCAGATAAAAATAAAGACACACTTACGAGGGATGTATGACACCATGGTGAGGATGAGGAAGGTGTAGTAGTCGAAGGAGAAGTTATACTTGTTGGGCAGAGTGACTGAATAGAGCCCTGTCTTCTGGACATAAGGCAGTGCAGCATAGATGGTCAGAAGTTCTCCAGTCACTCCCATGGGGTACAGCACAATAAAGAATGTGTATCTGCAGAGACATTAAACACAATTAGCTCAGTGCTTATGCACCAGTACTTGTTCAGCAACCCGGCTCCTTGAAATGGTTTCTACACCTCATCTAATGTACATCTAATGAATGTCTTCAGAAGTCCCTGATTGTCTGAATTAGGTGAGTTACGATTGGAGCTGGAGGTTCTACAAATAGAGAAATAGATGTGAAGATGGAGAGACAACGACTGCTGATGTGTAAAAGAATGTATCTCATAATGAAAGTGATACCAACAAACCTTACCAATAACCTACTAACTTCTAAATGTTTAAAGTTAACAACAGGAGTTGCCAAAAGAGTGCTAAAAAGTAACCCAGGGCATAAGGCAGTGCAGCACAGATGGTCTACAGCAGATTTGATTAACAGAACATATGTTAACGGTACACAATCAGAGGGTATGGTGCTGTTTCAATAGTAGTAAATTGCTGCTTGTTATAGTGACACCTGATTAGAGCTTTGAAGGGCCAACATAATGAAGAAAAAAAAAAGACTTGGCAAAACATATCGTTCACACCCCAGTTTATTTAAAAAAAAAAAAAAAGCCCCTTTGATTCAGCTGCATTCTATCCACTTACTTAGCCCAGAGTACTTTAGCACCACCCATTTGTTTTGACATTATAAGGAGTGTTTCAGTTCTGAAAACAGGACACCCAATCAGGTCACATTAAAAATGAAGTGATTCCATAACTTTTCTAATTTTTTTTTTAGAATTCTTTGAGAATAAATCAATTTTTCCTATGTATTTTTCGTATTGAATACAAGTACTCTTAAGGGGTTTTCAGACCGAACGCGGTATGCGCTGCGCTCACCGCGAGGTTTGTGCTCCCTCTCAAAATACAGCGAGAACGCGCTGTGCTTGCTGTGAGGCTCACCGCAAAAGAAGGCATGGTTTTCTAAATTCTCCTGCCCCAGCTAGCACTAGTGCTAGCTCTGTTAGCATCAAGAGAGAAATGCTGTGGGCTTTGTAGATTCTGGACACTCAGAGACTTTTAAGACTAGATTTTCCTCCATACCGGCTTTGTGTGCATGTGTTTAGACGGGGCAGGTCGAACACTAGCCCGCTTTGATGCGTTGATTCTATTATATAAAAGAATACAATCAATTAAATGTTTTTCAACATGATGTTCTTGTATATTTCTCACTGTATTTTAAGTCTTTATCTTCTAGCTATTGTTTAGTAAAATCTGGTTTGATAGTTTTGCTTAAAACACTTTAAACGTATTTAAATAATAGGCAAATTACTCAAAATATTCAGTAGTGATAGCACTGTAGTGGTGCGACGCAAAAAAATAACAAGATCAAGCAAGAAAGACAGCAAGATAAGACTGGTGTAAATGTAGCTTCTAGCACCAAGAGAGAAATGCTGTGGGCTTTGTAGATTCTGGACACTGAGAGACTTTTAAGATTAGCTTTTCCTCCATACACGCTTTGTGTGTGTCTGTGTTTTGACAGGACAGACCGAACACTAGCCCGCTTCGATGCTTTGATTCTATTGGTCGCGCAAAAAAGCATTGCAGGCAGGAATGCAGCGAGTTGCTGCACAATGCAAAGGTGAAAATGTTCCTTTGAAGATTCTAGAGTTTAAGTAAGAGTCTTGAATGTTGGCACTTTCTAACTTTCTTTGATTCATTCTGTCACTTTTGTTCGAAAGGTGCAGGTTGTCGTCTGTAATTTTTACACCTCGTGTCATTCACTTATCACCCTTAAAGTAACAAAAAAAATCTGTATAAAGATTAGGAAATTCACATTTTTAAAACTTTTGGTGTCTAAACCCATACAAACATCCTACGTATACTTTAAATTGAAAAAATAATAAGAAGTAGGATATGGATGCTCCACATGCTACTACATTGAAATGTGTAGGTTGGCTCTTAGTGATGCCTGCTAATCAGAATCAGAAAACTGATTCTTTATTGATCCTGGAAGAAATTGCTCATGTAATAACTGCACAGACACACAGAGACAAGTACAATATAACTTATAAAGTCTAAATAAATCCAATAAAAATCTGCAGCAAAACCTCAATATGAATATGGTAAATACACAAATGCTCTGTATAAATACGTAATACGTATAAATATAGTTATCTATATAAATATAGATAAGTAACTCGCAGTTAAGTGAGATTACTGCATGCAAGATATTGAAAATAATGAAATGATTTGGTATATAATAATGAACATTACACAACAAAAGCAGAACAAGCTATAAAATGCCTTTACCTTGCCCATTTAATGAGGTAAGGCAGGTGGTTGAGTAAGCTGAAGGTGTAGAAAGAGTAGCGGATAATTTCCGTGATGGTCCATGCCACCACAAAGAGAAGCACGCTGTCTTCACTCTGGACCTGAGGCACAGAGGTACACCACACTGGTGTCAGACATGCAAGAGCTGGATCATCTAGACATGCTGATGTATTCGGAGAAGGTTAATTCAGACCCATGCAGCTACAGGTTACTACTGGTTTACTTGCATTTAGATAAACCAAGTCTCAGGCAGAGAGAGATAATAAACACTCTATAAGCAGTCCAAGCCATGTACAACCTGTAAATTCATCAGTTCTGGATTACACACATTAAATTAAAGTTTAGTAAACAGAGACAGTATATAAAATGGCCATAATATACTCAATGCATATAAAAAAGTGTTATTGGTCATTTTTTGGTTCAGGCATTTCTCTAAAGGAGAAAACTTACAGTCAACTTTCAGCACAGACGGATTTCTCTGGTGAGCAAACAAAACCTGAAGCTTAGTTACCAACATGTGAACAGAGTAAGGACTAACTGAACCCAACAAGAGACTGGATGGACTCTAAGTATATCATTTAAAATGGAAAAGTATGATCTAATGTTGACTACTTTTAAAGTTGCATTTGTGATCTCTTACACACCACTAGAGGTCAGTGTTTTACAAAAAAGGTCATGACCAGAATCCACCTTTTCACTGGAATATTGACATCCTACCCTTAAGGCCCTGACCTTTAAAGACTCACAGATGAACAATAAATAGGCTGTAATATATAAGTCAAGCTCCAAAGACATCTTTAGTTTTAAAAGCTGTGGTGTGGATAACAAACATAAAATTGTTTTTTTTTTTTTTATATCAATTTTTTAATAAACCATGGCACCTGACACAAAACTACAAATGCATTACTACATTATTTAACACACTTACCTCTCTAACACTATGTGTAACGGCCCAAGTAAGGAACACCCGTGACATCACTTGAAACCCAGTCAGGACCACAGAGGAGGGCACAATTCCTATGAAGATGAACAGATAAGCATTTTCACATTTCAAACAACATAAAAGCACTAAAAGTTGTGCTATAAAATAAAATGACAGTCAAGCATAAACACACACAGGGGGTGGCTGGAAAGCAGCGTGGGGGAATGGTACCTTGCTCAAGGGTACCTCAGTGGTGCCACTAGCAGTCCTGGGAATCAAACCCACAACCTTCTGACAATAGGGCCAACTCCCTAACCAGCAGACCACCAGCTGCTCCACAGTAAAACAGCTTAAAACCATTTCTACACTTTCTACAAAGGATACACCAAAATTGAATCTCTGGGTTTTAACAATAATTTAATAATATGCTTTATTGTGGCCAAAAGTGATCCCAATACCAGTTAATTACAATATTTCTTACACCCTGAAATCAAGTTCGGTTCTATAATCCATTACAGCATGGTTGATATACAGTGGAATGCTATGCCATAATATATGCTTTTCTACATTAAAAGAACAAGAAAAAAACAGAAGGAAACTAACAGAAACTACCAAACGCTTAGAATTACTATCAGAAAAATGTACTGGTCCCCGAGGAAACTGCACAGACACACAAAGACCACACAAGATCAATATAAGATTTAAAATCAGAAAAGAGCCTTGATCAGGGACTCTTTTGGTATAGCAGTGATGAGGTGACTAAAATAGGGTTACAGGGCATCCTCGAGTCACAACACAGATCTGTTCCTTCAGGATTCTAACACACCATAGTCACTTACCATTCCTAACACAGTTGTAAAATCATTAAAACACAGCTAGGCCACAGAAAAAGGAAACGGGAAAACTCCCTCAAACATAAGCTGCATTACTGGGTATTCTTCCACCGCGTGCAATCAAACTAGTTCGCCCACGTAGTCCGTAAGTACGAGGCCAACAGTTTTGAGAGGGAGTGGGAGTGAGCGTTGTAAACTCGAAATGTTGTATGTACAGATGGTGGAACCCGAGGACTCCCTGTGTAGAGTTTTGTTCAAGTTTAAAGTAAACGTAAAGCTGTAATTCCAATTGAGGATCAATAGTAACATTTTTCCACTCCAAACTGAAGAGAGTCTGTAGGATTCGAACAGGAGTAAGAGAGCATGAACAAGCGGAAGCCAGTGGCAGGAGGGATGGTTGTTTGCACTCTGAAAGGTCACATCCAGCTTTAAGTCTTAGATAATGAGGTGTGGACTGTGCTCCACACATGTGGTATACCAGCCACTCCACCACATCAATGCTGTCAGACTGACTGGACCACCCACACCCCGTCTGCACCACTACTGCACTATTCAGAGCCCTACAGGGACATGGGTAGAATGTGTGCATCAACATAAACAAGATGGAATGGCAATTTTTAGCCACCATTCCTCGCATTCAAATACATGATATAGACAAATGTATTGGGTCAGACCTGTTTTTTCAGGGTTTGAGCTAGGCCCCTTACTTCCAGAGAAGGTTAATCTTACTGCTTAAGGATACCAAGATATTTTGGACAACTTTGTGGACACAGTTTGGGGAAGAACCTTGACTGTGTCACAAAGCAAGCTCCTTACCAACTGCATATTAAAGTCTTTGTAGCAATGTCTTTAAAGTCCATGTTGGTGTAATGGACACCTGTCCCAATACTTTTGTCCATATGAGAGTATCATCATTTCTAAACAAACTGTCCATTCTAAACTTTAATATATAAATGTTAATTAAAACATTAACTGAGCACAGACATGACAAGAAACACAATTAATATTTTACTTTAAAACAACTCATTCCATGTTAATAAATACCCACAGCAGGTTCATTTATTGGATTATTGTCTGATTGTGCAATATTTAATCTTTGAAATTAATCTTTAAGTTTTCAAAACTGTTGGTAAAAATTAAGGCTAAAAGTATTATTCCTACATTTCTATCAAAAAGGAATTATTTTTTTATGCATTCAGTATTTCACTTTACAAGTAAATAAAACACTTCATAGATCTTTTTCTTATTGTGTATATAAAACTACAGAAGTGTCATGACCAGGAAGTACAGAATGAGAGTAAAACAATAAGTAGAAAAACACTGAACTGGGAAGCCTGTAAACTTATTGACAATTCATATATGTGTCTTTTAAACAGGAGGTCTAGTGGGTCTAAAGTCTCTTATAGAGGCATTTAAAACACATGCTGATCTTTTCTTCCATTATTGCTGCAGGAAAGTGTTCTGACACTATCAGGGAGTGAACATGAGGTAAAGTAAAGTGTTCTTTGGCAGACGCCTTTATCCAGAGTGATTTAAAATCATTAGTTACTGGGACAGTCCTCCTGGAACAACTGAGGCTTAAGTGTCTTGCTCAAGGACACCGTGGTAGAAAGAGGGGCTTTGAACCTGTGACTTTGTAGCCATCGGGTTCACAGGCAGGTGTTTTACCCACTAGGCTACTACCAGCCCACATAATCAATGTTACTACACAACATAATCTACTACCAGCCCACATAATCAATGTTAGTGAAACCAGCAGCAGAAAAAAAACTGAGATGGTGTATCCCAGACAGCACGTCCCAATCTGACTGGAATAGTGGCCAAGATTCATTTGGGACTCTCAGATGCTGCTGATAATGGTGATGTCTTTGTAATGTTTGCATCATGGCCAAATATTTTATGTTGATAACCAGCAAGACAGGACACTTGTTGGGTACTTCTTCTGCAAGACACTGTGCGTGTAATAGATGCTCCAACCACAAGAATATATTGGCTCTTAAAAACTTAATAATTCTGAAAACAAAATGGAAGATGCATTATTGTTCAATCTTACAAAAAGAGTACATCACCCAGTTAACATACTGCTTTTAACATTAAACCAGCCAGTCTAAAGTGAATTAGTGAGCTGGCATGTATGTAATTTGCCATACTGCCAGCTGACCTAATCCCATTTTCTACACATATACTTAACTAAAGTAATACTAAGATGCATTTATATTTCAAGGTAAAACACCCAAGTGTACAAATCTTTTGTGAAATATACAACAAGAAGGAAAATATACTTACCAACGGCACAATGCAATATCTGTCAAGAAAGCATAGAATAATGTTAGACTAACAACAGTGTCATTCAAGTATAACAAGTATTCCAGAAATTAAATACCTAAATATTTGCATACCGAGGGATCTCTGAGAAACCTACTGATAAATTAGAACCTACTGAAGATTTAAGCACTGAGATGACTGAGGAGTAATTGGCACTGATGGAAGGAATCTGGACATCACTATGACACCTCATTTGCACACTGGACTGTTGCCATTTAGGGATTTGAGATAGAAGACAGTACTCATGCTTTGATCCAAAAATAGCATACTACATTGTAAGTACACAGTCTTCTGCCAAAGCCTTCTTCATCACACTGGCAGGGGAACACGGCTGACCCCAGATTGGGTGTGATGCATTGCAAGAACAGTCTGTTTGGATGAAAACTGTAGTTACAATTTTTAGTCAAACTAACCTCAAGGAGAGCACCAGTCTGGAAGAACTTCAGTGGCTTCTCTATTGAGTAGTAAAGACCATGGTAGCTGCCTCTGGTAAGGTAGGCACGGACAAGACCCACAGCGATAACCAGCCACCTGCAACAAAGAGAAATGTTAGCAGTGTGTAATTTTCCAAAATGCCATTAAATGAAATGTATCAATGGTCAGGAAAACCAGCGAAACAGTTTTATTTGGGTGGTGGATCATTCTCTGCACAGCAACAACACTGCTGCAGCAGTAGGACATTCGAGTGTATGTGTGTTACATACAGGTTTTACACACTGTGACTATGTACTTACTGTCTGCCCTGTTGAACTGTTAGTTTGCCATGCAGATTAAGTTATTCTGAAAGTTTTCTGATGGTGCTCCAGACCTTTAACCGCGGCCAGTTTTTGTCCCTGGGACAAAACTGGACCTGGGATGTTTTCGGCTTTTTTTTTAGCTACAAGAAGCGGATAAATTAAATATGGACAAATTTGGAGTTAAACATGACACCTGACTTTATCTGACACTTTTTTCTTTAAGGCTGGAAATTAAACAAAATGTGATGAATGTGTACAATACTGCATATGGCTGTGAAAAGCAATACATTTTTGCAAGTGCCACCTTCAACATGAACCATGGAAGATTCTGTTAAGCTCCATTAAGCCAGTTGGACCACAATATCATGTAGAGCTGCAACAGGAAACAAAGTATATAAATATCAATAATGTGATAAAAAAAAAGAGTGATAGACTACATAATAGTTGGAAATATGTTTAAATCAGAGAGCCAACTGCCACTGTCAGTCTTTCTATCTCACAGTTTCACGGCTGCCTGGAGCACAAAGAGGCCAGGCAAACATGGCTGATATTATCCTCTTAGGACCCTGTCTTACTGTCACAGATTTGGAGTTGGTGCTGAGGGTGGGGGAGGGTGTGATCAGCCCAGGTCTACAGGCTTCTACACTACTCAGCACACATACATGGCAAAGGAACAATGAACAGACCACCACCAGCACAACCAAAAACTCCACTGACACAATGAACAACAAACATTGAGCCAGAGGATCATATTAATTATTCAAGAGTGACAAACAGAAAGGAATCACATTCAGTTTCACTGAGAAAGTGATTGATATTTCAAAGATTCAAGATTTTTTGCCATATAAACAGTAAAAGGAGTATTAATCAGTTGCATGACTGTGAAATAAGAGTTGCAAAAAATGTATGAGAAAATTAAAGGCAAGTCATAAAAAACGTTCAAATAAACAAGAAAAAAGTAACTGTAATGTATGATATTTGTAGGTTGTTTTGGCCTTGTTTAATAGAAACCGTGCAAAACGAACTGTTGCGTGCTTTTAGTCTGATCATCATTTATGGTTCTGGTTAAAGGTCCTTCCAGAATAATAGACTGATCAGGAACAGCTGCTCTTTCAGGTCTGGGCTCCTTCAGGACCAAGCAGGGGGGCATCAATGCAAATTCTTTCAAATTATTAATGCTAACAACTGTATTCTTGAGAACAGACATTTGTTCTCAAGAATACAGTTGAGACATTTGGGATTCACTGGAATGGAGATTTTGAGCCAGGCCCTCTTGTCTAACAGTGCCCAACATCATAAATGTGCACATATTTCCCAACAGAAACACTCCAAAATCTTGTGGAAATCCTGTTATAGATGCAAAGGAGGGAACAAATTTAAAGTCTATGTATTTGAATGCAATGGGGTGGAGGTAGCTCAATGGGTAGGATACTTGCCTCTGGATCAAGAGGTCATGGGTTCGAATCCTACCTTCAGCAGACCACCACTGGGTCCCTGAGCAAGACCCTTAACTCCAAGTTGCTCCAGGGAGAGACTGCCCCCTGTAGTTAGAGAATGAAAGTCACTTTGGATAAAAGTGTCTGATAAATGCCATGAATGTAAATGTACTTTCCACAGTGCTTATTCACCCCAGTGGAGGGACGGAAGGGGAGCAGTAGCCTGTCGCTCATTGACGTGGCGGAGCATCTATTTGCAGCAGGATGGAGAGAGTAAAAAAATTATCGCGTGCACAAGTCAGAAAGAGAAAAAAAAAGAAAGCGTGTGTGGGAATGCGCCAAAAATGAAAGACAGCAACAGGTATGAACTATGATGGAAACAAATGCCAAGTGGAAGCTTGTACCCGGCGTCAGAGATTAAGCTATGAACTTCACAGAAGACTGGGCTAGAGAGTTAGGCAAGCTGAAACTGCATGGGGATTTCTTGCTGATGCACACAGGCTAATGGCAAGGATTTAAAGTCACTTGTCAAATAGAATTAAATGTTTTGCGTGCATCGTGAAAGAAATGTATCGTTAATGTTGTTCGGACTAGCACCTGATCATGTAGTCACCGTTCATGGATAGCTAGCTTACACATGGCTGACAGGAAGTCAGATGAAAGTAACACGAGTCACGACGACACCGTACATTGCAACTATACAAAAACACGCACACATGCACACACACAAACATACATATATATGTATTCACATTGGGGGTGTTACCAAAATTGGGGGGCGCCAAAATTGTTGTTACATACCCCCCAAAAAGTGCAATGGATAATGTAACATGAAATGAAAAGTAAAGTAAGAAGAAATGTAAAGTATGACCAGTAAAGCCACTATAAACAGTGTAACAGTATAAAACGGTATGAGATAAGTGAAAATAGTAGCCTTCTTAAAGGTTTGTGCATTGCTAAACAGTTGTGCAAACAGTGTGCACAATATGACCATTATATAGACAGTATAATTATATAGTATACACAATATAACAGTATGACCCAGCATGCAGCTTATGTACGGATTCTTTTGTACGTTCTAAGAATTCAGAATAAGGCACATTTTTGCCTAAACACTTCAGGTGAGACCGGAGTTCCAGGTGGGGGCGCTAGTTACTCTGGTCCTCCAAAACCAAAGACGCGGAGAAGAAGTAGCAGCACGCTCTAGAAATAGAGGGAGAAACGGGAGCTGAAGGTAAAAATATTTGTAACAATTTTTCTCTGTGTTAACACTCCCACCATTTATTCATTATTTATTATATAACAGCACATTCTCTCTCCAGGTGCTGCTGTTATTTGCATAATTATTTATAGCTGTTGTGTATCTATTTTTGCATTTTGCGCACTTGACTCAGCTGCTAGTGTACAGTATCTGTACTGCACCCAATTTTTATCATGCTGTTGTTTTGTTTCTCGTGTTTTTAGTGCTGTCTCTCTCCTGCTCTCTTTGGACACTGTATTTTGTCCTGTCTTCACATGTGGAATCTTGTGGTGTTTCTGTATTTGTTCTTGTGTTGCACCATGGTCCTGGAGGTACACTGTGGTCCTGGAGGAATATTGTTTCATTTCACTGTGTACTGTGGCTGAAATCACAATAAATCTGCTTGACTTTTTTGTCTTACAGAAAGAATTACCACCAGCAAGTCTTTGCCTTCCACAGATATATCAATGAAAGCAACTGTTAGGGATTTATGGAAGCCCAAAGAGGAAGATGTGACTGTGCTGATCCCAGGAGAGGTTAAATGTGAGAATGTGGTGTTAAGAAGCTCCAGTCCTCAGAAAACATCCTCTGCCTACTTTCTCATCAACACTTCAGAGGGAGAAACAAGTGCTGGTAAAGAGATTTTAAACACTTTTTTCTAGAGATGCTCCGATCAGCATTTTTGGGGTTGATCACCAAGATCATGATCTGCCGATCACAGAATGGCAGGGGAACGGGAATCTTTTATCTATAATCTAGCAGAGTTTGTACCATTTGTAGAAATAAAACTAACTCTAAATTAACTATATTAAAAAACAACTGTAGAAATAGGCTACAGTCAAGATCTTGAAGAACCACCAAGTGTTTATTTTAGAAAATGAGAACTTAAGGCTACTGTAGGCCATCTTTCCCAAATAAGGCAGAGTAACTTAAAATTATTCCAAACAAAGAGGGGTCAGGCAGACCAACACACATCAGATCAGCTTAATGGGATGTAGCCTCTTAATACACTGATTACCAGTGGTGCACCGAAAGAATTTCTTAGGACCGAAACTGAAAATGTGGAAACACCTGGCCGAAAAAAAAAAATACTATTATATTATTAAAATAATCTGTTTCAAAACTATGAACATATTTATTTAGCATTCAAACAATGCACAATATAATATATAAACTGTATTGCCTTTTCAGGCGTAGTGTGTGCTCTAAGGGTCTTGCCTCTTCTGTGCTTCACACTCTATCCCTTTGTGGATGCACTCTCTCTAGAAATGTCGGCATTCCACGCTTTACAAAGGGCTTTCCGAGTGTCTTTATTATGGGGGTTTCCACTGACTGGTACCAGCTCGGCTCGGTGCAACTCTACTCGCTTTTTTACTAAAATATCTAAAAATCTAATATCTAAAATCTGAACGTTAGCATTAGCGCTAGCGTTAGCATTAATGCTAACTAACTGTAACGTTGCTTCTTTAAGCCGTGTCTGGTGCCAATTGACTCAGTTTTGTGGCAAACAGTCACAAACGAAGGATAAGAAATAAAACCCCTATGATTTCATCCCCATGCTGGCGATTGTTATGATGCCGGGTTGTTTACCTTAGCTTAGAGCCCCCGCGGGATGTTTCTCAGAATGTTTGGTTGCTATAGCAACCAGTTGTAGTGAAAAACTGAACGTCCGAAACCAAACTAAAGAGAGTAGAACTGAACCGAACTGAACTGAGCTGGAACCAGTCAGTGGAGAACCCCCTTTAGATATATGAAAATGCGCCCACACTAGAGACAAGTTGGCTGTAACCCAATCTGGATCCTGCAGTCTGCGGTTGTTGATTGCGTCATCACTGTTTCGGTCAAGTTAAAAAATATTTTAATTAAAAAAAAATTTCGGTGGCCGAATATTCGGTGCATCCCTAATATATATATAAACAATAAATATAAACTTAAAGTAAAATGTGCAATGTGTGACAAGAATGTGCAAAAGGTCATTTTTAACATCCTAAAAACCAGCAGTCAGGTGGAACGCAGCAATACTGGAATGTAACTGTGAGCTTTAAATAAACCAGTATACCGTCAATCTAAGAAAAATACAGACCTGTGTCCAAGACCACCATGGATGTGTTTTTTGCATGTATGTGCGTTATAAAGTGAAGTGTTGCGTAAAGTGCAAGGTGGAAAGTTGAATGGAAAGTTATATGCCGTTAAAAAGTAGCTCAAATCATGACCTGACACCCAGTCACCTGGTTTCTTCATTGTTTTGATGGTCACCATCTTGAAAATAATGTTTATACAAAGTCAGGCTGAAATCAGATCTCTATTAATATTGATCACAGTTTATCATCTAATCGCAATTAAAAGTCTTGTTTTTCCATAATCCTCCTCCAAAATAAATCTATAATAACTGTAAGAGTATACTACAGTGGGGCAAAAAAGTATGCAGTCAGCCACCAATTGTGCAAGTTCTCCCACTTAAAAGCTGAGAGAGGCTGTAATTTTCACCACAGCTTTACCTCGACTATGAGAGACACAATGAGAAAAAAATCCAGAAAAGTTTGTCTGATTTTTAAAGAATTTTTTTGCAAATTATTGTGGAAAATAAGTATTTGTTCTCCTACAAACAAGCAAGATTTCTGTCTCTCACAGACCTGTAGCTGCTTCTGTAAGAGGCTCCTCTGTCCTCCACTGTC
>JBBPDB010000002.1:9774040-9803929 GCA_037974465.1 Brachypetersius altus | reverse complement strand
GGCATTCGCCCTGCAACCAGAAAGTCCGGGTTCGATTCCCAAGACCGCTAGGCACCTCTGAGGTACCCTGAGCAAGGTGCCGTCCTCACACACTGCTCCCCGGGTGCTATATATATTTGATTTTTTTTTTTGCAATTATATATATGAGGGTTGCACAAGGGACATGTTTTAACAGACTGTAACTGTGACAGTTCTGCTGAAAGTGTTGTGCCTTACTGCAGGGCTGTCAGTGCATGAAGGTGCCCTTGTTGTGCCAGAAGGAGAAAGAGAGGTGATGAATGGTTTGTTCTTGTGCTGCAGGTGAACAGGGGTACCTATTCCCGTCGCAGCCGACTCAAGAGATCCGATGGCAGCACTACCTCCACCAGCTTCATCCTCCGGCAGGTAAGAGGATTGTATCACAAGAACCCTAGAATCTCATGCAGACTTCACATAGAGCTTTAAAACTCCTGTGTATTACTTTACATCTGCAGTTAGTTGCTCTGTATTGCAGTCTGCAGTCTTTTCAGCAGTAGTTGTTGTGTTGGCATGAGGCAGAGAGCTGACGGAGAGAATGCTGAAGTTGCAGCTGTCACAGTACAGTCTGACTTGATGGATCCAAGAAGGTTAAAGCTTTGTCTGGTATTTTAGTTTCATATTTCATCATACTAGCAGTTATTTTTTATTTATGATTTACTTCTCAAGTTTGTCATATTGAGATCTAGTTAAGCCTAAAGAAACTAGAAGAATGCTAAGACTGGCTTCATGTGAATTTTCAGTCAGTGGCTTTGCAATAGATGTTTTATTCTCTGTGGCATGTCTGTATCAGTTTTACCTTCTTAAAATGAGTTTATATTGTGTGCGTGTATTGCATCTGTAAGCACCTCTAAGCTTTTTCCTTGATATAGTTCTATAGGCATATGCCCATATGTGTTCATTATCACAAACTATTGTTAAGAGTTCAATTTTTAACCTACATAATTTTGGTTCTGTAGTTCTACGTCTGTATCTTTCCCCACAATAAGTTTAAACCAAAAATTTAGGGCTGCAAGATGATGTTGGAAAAAGCAGATAATTGCCTAAATATATCTATATTAAAGATATTTCACAATTACATTTGAAGATGCGTTTATTGCAGAATATATTCCATAAAACATCTAATATCTGGACATAAATAAAAACATTGGTTATATATAGCCAAACCCCTTTTTTCGTTAGAAATGTTTGGCAGTGCCGTGTGAAAGGCTTGGGAAAGTTTGAAGTTTTGTACATCAGATGCAGAATCTTTTAAGACAGAATCGTGATCCTTCATTTTTACACAAAGTCTGTGAATCTGTGAGTTTCAAAATAACCACCACAACCAAAAGCAAAGCTTTTCAAATACATCAACTGCGCTGATTCGGTTTTAAACGATCTGTTAATGTCATCAGCCATGCATTTGTACTCAAGTGTTATTTGTAACTCAGGGATATAGCTGATGATTTTGTGAAGTGCACAATACAAAGATTGCATTAGTAATGGGTCAGTAATGTGCGAGTGGGCTGTTGATGGTAATTATGAGTCTAGCTTATGCGTCAAATAGAACGGGCCAGCAGAAATGAATGGCTTTGCATTGTTCACGAGGAGGAGAGGTGAGAGCACTGAGCAAGTGTTCTTTTACACTCTGGTGAATCACTGTGCTTCACACAGTCTGACAAAACACAGATGTTATAGCTCTTAAGCTACTCTGCTTTCTCATCGCATCTGTGGTTTATTTGTTAAATAGGGAAAAAAGAAACCCAAAGGATAGAGAGTCGAGGATATTGTTACAGAGTGTACATTTTGGTGCATAACCGGATGGCGCCATTCACATTACAGCTTTAGAGCCAACGCTGCTCTAGACTGATGTCCTTGTGAATGAATGATTTGGGTTTCCAGGGAACAGATGAGTACCACTTCTCTGTCATCAGCTGAATATAATTACATGTGCTCGCCCATCCAGTACCAACTACCGCTGCTCTGCGTCCTCATACTATGAAGTATATGACTTTGTGACTGATCAGTGTGAAATAGGTCACAGTGGAGTCTTAGTTGGAAAAATTGACTGTAAGCCCCCCACTAGCGTATACTGGAGGGGACTGATGGAGTGCTCCTAAGGGAATCAATGGCCTTAATGTCTGTGTGTGTCAGCTACAGCAACCACTCGGTTCGCCATCCCTCACGCATCTTTGATGAAAGGCAGCGGCACAGCAGCTCCTAAAACGTCCGCTCTGCTGCTCTTCGGCTAATGCAAATGCTCTAATGGTGTCAAATCGTTACGGCATAAGGAAAGCACAAACCACTGTGCCCTCCATAGAACGGTTACCATGGGTGCTCAAGAAGAGCAGAAGCTGTGAAGAAGTGATTAAATGTGGCGCTGTTTCTGGTTAAAGCGTATTTATCATTGCAGCCTTCTGGTGCATCCGGACGTCCAAAAGAAATGGAGGTTTATTCCTAATGTCCTGTGAACAGCCATTAACTAATCAGTACATTTCAGAGCACATCAGTCTTAAAGACTTTTTTTTTTTAGACCTTCAGAAAATGGTCGCGTAAAAACTAGTGATGCCTGATGCAGTGCATAAAACCATGCAAACATTGAAAATACTCTTAGAAATGCAGATAATGCAGAAAATGTGGAATAGGCCCTTTAAATCTAGATTCCTGTAGAATCTTGGGAGTTTCCTATTTTGATGCTTGCAGTTTTATTTTTGGCAGGAGAAGCATTTTGTAAGCCAAGGCTGTACCCTATTTTTCATATTCATCTGCATTCATGATTGGAAGTGGAGCACAGATCCTTTAAGCCTGTGGTTTGAACTAAAAACCTCACATACAGTATGTCCATTGGAGCTCTTCATTCAGGGACAAATGTTGCATGTTTACTTGAACCCAACTGAATAATAATGATATGGCTGATCAAAATCATAAATTAGTTTCAATTCACCTGACAATTGCCTTAATTTAAAGAGTGCAATGTTTACACCTGAAGACTGTGTGATACAAGGCAAAATATGTTGTAGTACCTTTGCAGAATGTCTATGCCAATGTGCTTCATTTCAGTATTCCGGTCTTTTTTGTTCTGCTCTGTAAACTTAAGCCCACTCAAATAATCGTCTATGGGTTACATGGTGCCGTGTTGACGCAGTGGAAAAGCTCAGATCCTGTGATATGACTCAACCATTGAACTGAATCCATGGAAACTAATAGACAGCTCTTCACTTCACAGGTGTGTAGTTGTATAACTCTGTAATTGACCAGGACTGTACTTCAGGTTTTAGATCATAACTTAGTCTTTTGTCTCTCAAGTGTGCGTGCCATCTTTTTAAAATTATTTCATTAATTTGAGTTTTTCATGGGTCTTCATAATGACCGTATTCTACATGGCATTTTCAGGCCCCAAATGAATGCTAAAAAGCCCTGCATAGCCAAAAAACCACAAAGGGATCTAGAAATAATTCAAGGCTTTATCACAGACAGCTCTGACTGTGTTCTCAGCAGTGGGATTGAAGGAGGCTTCAAACATAAGCCCATCTTTGCTGAGTGCTATATAAACACTTCACAAATCAAAGAAGATATCCAACTGTGATTAACACCTGCTGTGATTAAGGTTAAAGCCAAAACTGTAGGAAAAAGATGTGCTTATATATAGAAGCCTTTAGTGAGTTGGCTTTTGTCTCATTTTAATGTCATGATATTGAAACCTCGGTCAGTACCAACACCAATCCAATATATTTTAATTGGATTTCGTTGCTCATTTAAATGTTTCCACACTATATGGACAAAAGTATTGGGACAAACCTGTTTTTCAGGACCCGTACTTCCAGTGAAGGGCAATATTAATATTTCAGCAGACCAAGACATTTTGGACAACGCCATGCTTCCAACTTTGTGGACCAAGTTTAGGGAAGAACCTTTTTTATTCACAGAGCCCTGACCTCAACCCCATCCAGCATCTTTTGGATGGCCTGGAACCGAGCCAGGCCTTCTCGTCCAACATCAGTGCCTGACCTCATAAATGCTCTACAGAATAAATTTGCACTAATTCCCCCAGAAACACCAGGAAAAGTGGATGCTGTAATAGCTGCAAATAAATGCAATATCATTAAAGTCCTTGTTGGTGTAATGGTCAGGCATCCCATTAGATTTGTCCATATAGTGTATCTAAAAATCAAGCACAAACTACTCAAAGTCCCCGTCTGTGCCTGGTCAATTAATGGAGCTAGTATCTGGATTGTAATCTGATCAGATTTTAATCACATTCATTTCCACTTAGTCTTCGAAAGTTCATTACTATATGGTGAGGAATCTGCTAATCAGTTCATATACAACAACCATCTGCCTGTGTTCTTGTTTTTTTGCTCTTTTCAAAAGAAAAACAAGATTTAATAATGAAATGAAGAGCGTGAGTAACACCAGGATGGTGTAAAATCACACTTGCACTTCATTTAAGTCTTGACCATTGTGGGCTACCTAATTAAACTCAAAAGAAACTCTGAGAATAGTTTCTTTCAACAAAGGGAGGTTGTGTCACAGTTTTTGAAGGATTTTGTTTGTCAAACATGGCTTGGAGGCTTCATTTACATTGTTATTACATCTGGCTAAATGTGTCTCAGACCCCCTCCTAAAGTGAAGTGGTTTGAGTAATCAGATTTAAACATTCAAATGTGCTTTTACATGTGGGTATCTAAATACGATCTCAGGACTCAGACACAGACTATATTTGCTGTAGGCCTGGAACTGGGTATCTGGTATTGGAATCATAAATCAGTGAGGCTCAGCAGGAGTCCCTGCATCCTCTATGTATTGAATCTGAATAAAACAAGAAGAAACGTGTATCCAAAGACTGAACAGTTATAATTGAGTCAACTGTTTTTTAAAGTTTTGATGGAGACTGTTGTTCCTGTTGTTGTGGACTAGAGACTCTCAGCTACTCTTCCAACAAAATCTACCTTCCCTGACTCTTAACTGTACCAATTCTGTTAGCCGTAGATGGCCAGACTGTGATTGTTTGTACATGAAGGCCTTCTCTTAGTTATTTCCATAGAGACTCTCCATTCTCTCTCTGGTTCAACCAGAGGAACATGGATCCCTCTGGAGTCTTAGTTCCTCCCAAGGTTTCTTCCTCCAGTTCAGGGAGTTTTTTCTTGCATCTGTCGCCTTTCGTTTACTCACTAGCTGCTCGAATCTGGATTCTGTAAAGTTCCTTTGTGACAACCTTGGTTGTAAAAAGCACTACATAAATAAAATGTAATTAAACAGAAATTAGTTTTTGATAGTATTATTAAAGAGGTCAAGGAAAAGAACACCTTTCACTAGTTCAGTGGTCTGGGAAATACTGTAGCGGCTCTGTGTGATTACAGTGTATTCAGAGTAATACCGAAGGCCCATCACAGATGCACTTTTTCTGCTAAACATTAGAGGGCACTTGTGTTCCACTGATATCGTAGGCTCTACTGACAGAGACGGTAATTAGCAGCAGCAGCCCCAATAGATTATTTCAGCATAATTACAGGACAAGGTAGAACTGATCCATCATCACTAAATTAAATGATGAGTATGAATAAAAATAGAATTACAGAATATAACACGCTCAGAATGGCAAGAGGAAACAGTAATTAGTTCGCAGAAAATATATGAATATATTTCTGGTGCTGTGCACACACCTGTGCACATACTATCCATATAATATAATAATTAAAATGCTTTAAGTCATACCTATCTGATTGTATTTCACATTTAGACTCGAGTAACCTAAATAAGACGCAAATGGTTACATGTGCCTTAGACAACTGATTTAGAAGATACTGATTTATTTGACTTACTCCCAGGGATGGGGGTGGGGGATGTTAATGCCCTACTATTTTCAAGGTATTGACACTCATAGTGGGAAAAATATAATCTTTAACTGCTTCTAAATTAGGTTCTTGTTTATTTTTGTTTATGATTCGCAGTTTTGATGATGTAATGTGATGATGGTGATTGTGAGGATTAGATTAATTTAATACTTGAGACACTGTGAGATGTCTCTGTGTATTATAGAGTGGGTGCGAGTGCACATGTGAAGGAGCAAGACTCCTCAAACTAGAAGCAGAAGGAGAAGTGGGAGGACTGAGAAAAGGGAAGGGCAGAGGGAGCAATAAATAGCCAGGGTGAGAAAAATATAGGAAACGAGCCCCCATTGGTCGAGGAGTGGATGGCTAGAGACCCCTTATACTTCTTCCAGCTCCTCCATATTCACCATCAAGAGGAGAGACCACTTACCCATTCTGACTGGAGCTCCAGCCAGCCAATCAGCAGCCTGCCCCCTCTGCGCTGTCATCAGGGCTGTGATTTGAGGAAAGCTCCACTCTCCTGCACTGCATGTGTGTGTGTGTGTGTATGTGTGGTGTGTTTGTGTTTGTGTAGAAGCCTGATAAACTGCCAGGTCTCCGTTGCCTCTGGAGAGAGTCTTATTGCCTTATGATGTGAAAAGGATCAGGATTGATGCTCAGGAGCACATTTCAGTGACAGTGCACTCTGGAAAGAAGAAGGACCACTGGGGGGACCGCTGTCTCTTTTCTGGCATCTTTGCTTTGGTGGTCATTGCTGCTTGGACGGGGACTGTATCCCCCACCCCCACTTAATCTTTACTCTTCTCCATTAGTCTGCTTTCATCAAGAAGCACTCCTGGGAATATCATACCTCCATGTACGACAATTTGTACCTGCATGGCTTTGAAGACTCGGAGGCGGTAAGTAAGGGACAGGGGTGGACAGTGATGTTTTGTGTGTGTGGCACTGTCTGTGCAGATGAGTTTGAGTATTTGCTTCAGTAACATGGCAGGAGAACATGCAGATGATCACACACATCAGTGCATCCATCCAAAGGCAAAGCTGGTTGAAGGAATTCAGCATGCAGATGTAGTTGTATTGGGAGTGTTGAGGTAGGAACAACATTGTGTGTGTGTGTGCGTGTGTGTGTGTCGGTGACACCTGCTCCCTTTCCCCAAATGAAAAAAGCCTTTCTCGACTGCTGGGTGTAATGAGGGACTTGGGGGAGGGCCATGAAGCAGCAGCAGCAGCAGCCTGTTATTCCATATCACTGAACAGCCACTGACTGCACAGCGTGGCTTCTATTTCTGCTCAGCCTGGTAACATGTTGGTTTACGGCTGAGCATATTTTGCACAGGCAATAAATACCATCTTTCTACAATTCCTCAGAGAGATTTTGTCTACTAGTTAATTGTGTATGGCTTTATTATGAAAGGCGCCTTTAAAGGGACAGAATTTACCCCAAAGCACTGATCTTTATGCCTTACCGTGTAGTTTTAGGAATGGAAAACTAAAATGTTAGATCATCTCCTTCAACATTATCCTTAAAATTTGACAATGCACATATCCTTGGCCTCATAGGTTTGTGGAACCTTCTCGTGGATTTGCTTACTATATGCATGACGTGTGTTTCTGTGGATCAGGTGCAAGAAAACCGCTTACAAAAGCAAAATCTCTGGTTTGGGAAGGATAAATAACTATGGAAAATCTATAAGAGGTCTATGAGGCTGTAAGCCCTGGTGTCTCCCTGCAGGGCTGTGTTGTGTTCCAGCTAATATACTCTACCATATTATTCCGAAGTAAGCCTACAAGAGACTCTTGATCTTCAAGGGTTAAACTGGAACACAAATAGCACTATATATGCATAATCAGCACCAGCTTGAAAATAATAGTGAAGAACTCTTTGTACATTGGAAAATGATTCATGTAATGATTCTTGTAATAGCAAAATGCCTGGCAATTATGTAGCAGAGCGGAGCATCATGTAATATACCACTAAATATCCAGATGCTTTTAAAATATCATTCACTACTGACATTTAGTACTTGTCTACAATTAAATGAGGCCCATTCACTGAAGCTGGGGATTGTTTTAACATGCTTATGTTTAGAACGTGGTGCCCAAGCTAAAAACAGCACACCCAGAGTGACTCATCCACACTGCTGATAGCGCTCTGAAGTTTTGCTCATTAGATGGGCATTTGCTCCTTTTGTTGGTCATGCCATTAATGGTGTAGTTTTCCGGGCTTTCAGTCTGAAACACAAATCATATATCAGATCGGGAAGCTACAGTCACTGCGACAGGCCTCCGTGCCATCAAGTGACGATTCCCGACAGCTAAAGGTGCAGTTGGCTGCCTTGCATACAGTGTACAATTGATTCTTTTCGATCGTTTGTCTTGTGTGGAGTCAATGAGTAACCAATCTAGCATCAGATTTCTTTTTTCCTGCCATCTCTATGTAAATCCACAGGTAAATTACGTCACTGAAATGTTTTCCTACATGAGCTTGCTGCAGAATTCAATTTGTTCAGATTTCAATATCATTGAAATTAGGAAATGTAAAGTGTATTTAAAGCTCTTCAAAAGTTTGTAGCTTCAAATGAACAAAGATGTGATGCAAATCGGTATGTTGCACCTATATATAATTATACATAGTCTATGTCATATGTCATGTAGCTGAATCAGGCAGATCAGCATTTCTAGCTGTGAAGTGTGTACACTGTAGAGTACTTTAGGATGAGGTGGAGAGGGCTGTTTGCATGAAGACTGCACAGCCATCCAGTTTCCAGCAGACGCACAGCGCAATTATTTGGTAAAATACAATCTGTTCTCAAGGCCAAAGAAGGGACTGGGTTTCTGGGCAATTCACTGTATTTGTGCTCTTTTGAGACCCCATTTGTACAGTTTACTCTCCAGCTGAAAAATGTTTTATGCAATTTATTTTTGTACCCTTTTTCTGGCCCATAAACATAAAGAGATGGGTCCCAGGTCGGGTAATAACCCAAAGCCTGGACTACTTTGTCCTTTCAATAGATTATATGGTATACAGTATTCTATGACTCGGCTTAATCCCTGTCTGGAACATAAATCCACAACGTAACATTTTTTAAAATGTTCCCCTAAAGATACTCTATTCTCACTATTCTGATTGAAACCTAGTTCATATAATTTATTGCGCAACCCATCTTTAATTATTAGTAGAAGACCAAGAAGTTGGAGGGATCCCAAAGATGACCCATGGAATCGTCTTGGAAAGGATACTCAAGAAGCAAGTAGTTTTGTTATTGGAATGTGGACAAGCACTCCAATCTCACTCCAATCTAAATGAGTAACACTTCTGCCATCTACAGCAAATACATAGGAATATTACTGATCCTTTTAAAACCCAGAGAAGATGATCCCTGCACCAGCCCTGTTTATCCTTCTTTCTATCTTTCTTTCTTTCTTTCTTTCTTTCTTGCTTTCTTTTCTGCTTTCTTGCTTGCTTTCTTGCTTGCTTGCTTTCTTTCTCTTTCATTTTGTTGGTTGTAAGCTCATATAGAACATCAGTTTAGAACAGAATGGTCTGTTCTGTTTCTATAAATGTACAGTTAAATAAAGACAGCACTCCTCTTCCATCTAAACAGTTCCTTTCATCCCATGTAGGTGAGTATAAATGACTGTAAAGTTAGATGCCCTGTTTATAGTTACCATTACTTTTATGATTAATGAAAGAGGCTTTAGGCTGACTGGTTTATCTACTTTCCATTTGGACTCAATGTGGTTCCAAAGAAAAGCAGGGCAACGCTCCAGACCTGAAGTGCTCCCAGTACTCACAGACTCACTGGCACAATGCAAGGGACAGAGCGGAGCCCCACCTGGCATGTGTGGAGATAAGCAAAGAGTGTGGCATGACACTCTCAAGCCCATTCTCCTGACATGGTTAGATAATGGTTTGCAGTGAGGAGAGGCACACACTGTGTGTCTGTGTGTGTGTGTGTGTGTGTGTGTGTGTGTGGTGTAGTATTCAAGTATGGGCAGGTGAGACTTAACCTAGAAAATATTCATCCATCCCCTTCTCACTTTTCAAACAGGACAAATGTAATGCTAACAAATAAATTTCTTACACTGAAAAGAACACCCTATTAAATAAAAAATGAACAAGTAAGAAAAGAAACCTAAAGAGTTGACGGGGGGTGAGGGTAGTGGTAAACGTACTAAAAAAAAAAAAAAGAAAATTTCTAAAATATGTGTGCATGCTGATATAGATTCATTTATTTATTTGGGAAGAACAGGTAAGCTCTTGTTGCTCATTCCAGCCAGTTAGCTGATTTAATAGAAGCTACATTTGTTTCATTGCAAAGATTTATATTAGGAAAGTATGCTTCTCATGATCCTCAAAGTTTTTTAGTCTGTCCCATTTTTCAAGAAACGAGAAACAAGTAGGCCGTTGGTAAAATGGGGCACTCTCGAAATGTTATCTAAAAAGGTAAGAGAAGTATAAATCTGCTATAGTCATTTTGATATACAATTAAATCCCATTACAAAAGATATTGGAGTATAGCAATAGGAATGTATCCTTTTAGATCTCAAAATAATGTAATTTCACATACCATACCACTCTCACTTTGGGGACGTCATACAAACTTTTTTTTTAATTAAGTGCCTTTTCATAAAGATTTAGAATTGTGTTTGCTTATACATTAACAAAATATCTGTGAAATTTGAAGTGTAAAGGGTTAATAGTAAACTAACATGAAGTTTAAAAAGTGTTGATGCTGGTAAATAAGGTAGAGTTGATGTCAAAAAGCATTCTCATGGGCTTTCATGCTGAGAAGCTCTAATGCTCTCTGGACCCTCTCTCCGGGTACAGTTGGGTTTCTACGCAAGAAGCGGTGTAGCGCTAAAGGAACTTGTAGGCTAGATCAGGTTATTCTGGAGTGAAATTATTTTCCCATTCAACCTGGGAAAATATTCAGCCTATTCGGTGCCCTGATGAATATACTGAAACAGGTTCTCTTCAAAGGGCCCCTCCTGTTTACCTCCTCCAGCTTTCTTAAATGCAGAGGAAATTGTTTACAGAGTCATTTTTTTTCTCTTCAGGTTTTTGTCACATGCCATAACTTGAAAGAAAAGTCAAAGCAGCATTTCCCTTTAATTTGAAATCCTTTTTTTCTGGGGGTGCTTTAGGCAAAACAACAGGTCCTAACACTCCCACAGAAACTGAACTAGAGTCTGTGGTGGTAAATGTCACTTAGTGACTCGTGTAATGGTAACTGCTCTAGCTGAGATGTTTTGGCCTTTTGGTGCTTTTTGAACATGAAAATCAGTATGTAGGAACTAATTTGTGCAACCACTTGGTATTAAAGGCACTGAGTGCAGTCTGCATAATAGTTTATGTGGATGGATGGTGCAGAAAGGGCATTTCAACAGTAGATGATTAATGAATAGGACAAGACGGTGGTCCTAAAGCAAGATGGTTTCTGCCAGCGTTCTTGTATTTACAAACTGAAAACTGAATTTTCTGGGTGAATTCAATCTCTTTGGCCAGAAAGTGACAGGTGAGATCTTTTTCTTGTGCTAATAGGGCCGAAGCATGATGCCTTCTTGTTGTGAGAGCGTCTGTAGCGTGACGAGAAAGGGGTGTCCCTTGGGGCCGTTTATTTATTTGATGAGACTGACAGGACAGGACATGAAGACGTTGTTGACATGTGAGCTAAGAAGATGGAGTAAGTTTTGCCTCACTGGATGCTGATGTAACCCTGCCAGCCTTGGTGGTGCCCTCTATGATACACTTGAGTGGCTCTGACATGTAGCTCTGTTTGGGCTTCTGGGACCAAATCTGCTTCTATCATCACACTCCCTCAGCAGCAGCGCGGCTGTATTCAAAAACATCTGATTTTGTTTAAGAACTACTAGGGAAGCCAAAATGGACACTAACATGTTATCATGATAAATCATTAACATCAGTTTGTAGGTGCAAGTAATCTGGTGAACCCCACTCATGATGGGGGACAAGGGATTGAAATTTGGGAAGCTGGTGGCCTGTTAGTTAGGATGTTGGCTCTGTAATCAGAAGGTTGTGGGTTTGAATATCAACACTGCTAGTGTCATTACTGAGGTACCCTTGAGCAAAGTACCGTCCCCACACACTGCTCTCTGGGCCCCCCTCATTGGTGGCACTGCTTCCCTTGGTGAAAGGGTTAAATGCAGAGAAAGAATTTCACACTGTGTGCTGTGCTGTGGTGTGTTCATGAGTGGCTTAAAGTGGCCTTTACTTTTATTGTTTTTTTCTTCTGAGCAATACATAGTTGTAAAATGGCGCAATACCTTCTGGACAGTGCTCATGCCAGACTGGTGATAACTCACTATTAAAATATTAACTGAGAAGAATTATTGATACATATATTTTTTTAGCACTTAAAACCATTCAGCATAGCTAGCACAGTTTTCTTTTACACTAGTGGGGTCGACAACACCCCCCAACCCCCACGGAGGAAAAAAGTCTGAGAAAAAAAATTTAATGGCAAATGGCAAGTACTGAGCACAAATGCAGGAACACTAAAATGCCTTTCACATCTGAGCTCATAGTTGGATGTGGTTTGTTAACTCTACTAAATGAAGCAGAGCCTCAGACTCCACCACACCTGAACACTGGGCCTGCAGAACTTTAGCTTTGAGTCAGGACACTTTTTCGGTCAAGTTGATGTGTATTGTCTTATCAATTGTATACACAGTGTCCTGCAAAATGAAACAAATTTCCTCCAAAACCATGGTGCAAAACAGTAATTTAGAAGCAGTAACAGGACTAGTGTTAACTAACGATCAAGTGTGGAGAAGGATGCAATTGCGAACAATTTTTTTAACTAAAGAACAAGAAACAGAAGATAAAAAGCATCTATCAGCAAACATGGGCAAAAACCACAGGGCAAAACACAGAGCAAACTACTAAGCAAAAACCACAGAGCAGAAAAAATCAGAAACTGAGCAAAATCATGAATCCAAAACACAGCAAAAACACCAAGAACCAACAAAACTAGACTGAAGACCGAGGCTACTCTTATTAAGCAAACGAACACCTGGACAGAGGCGGAGACAGCTCCACCCCCTTGTTATATTGTTCACCTGTGTCTAGTTCCTAAAACCAAAACTTACACACAGAACACACTTATAAACAAAGGCATGTGGAGAATGTAAACAACAACAGACAAGAAAACAGGCAGAAGACAAAAGCAGGGTAAACACGGAGAGAGTTACATTAATACTGTATTATGACAGTTAGGTATTCAAAAAATACAAAGCTTGAGATCAGTGCTTGTGCATCTAACTGTAACTGTGCATCTTTGAAGAATGACAATCATCACTACTCAACTCTCAACTCATCTTCATTTTTTTCATTTTCAGAGATTTCATGACAACTAAACATTAAATAGAAGTTGTTACACATTAGCCATGCTGTTACACATAATCATAAGTCATAATAATACATCATTTCAGCCTTAAAATTCAGAAAAAAAGCCAGAACCCAACTAACACAATCAACAGTAAGGCCTCGTTCACATGGACGTCTGAACCAGGCGTTTTTCTGGCGTCCATGAGGTGACCGCCTATTGAACGCCACCCGTTTTTCTGCTCATTGAAGCAAATCAAAGAGTCCACATGGGCGTTCAGCACCGGCGTTCGGCCGACTGCGCTTTCAGATGGCGTCAAACGCTGCATGCAACGTTTTCTTGGAGGACCGAATATGTCCCATGATTCTGTACGGCAACTGTGAAAAACCACGTTTTGTTCCTCTCCTGCCTACAGCGCCGTAGCAGGAGGCTTTTTAAAACAAGAATGTAAATGGTAAGTTTTAAGAAAGAATAGGGATCCATGTTTTCAATGCAGAACTGTAAACCAAGATGACACATGTGTAAACACTCTGGACAGAGTAATTACTGCCCCCACAGGTAAATACATGAAACTACAGATTGGGCGTCAGGCTGGCGTTAAACGGCGTCGTAGGCAGGACGAACGCCTAACACCAGTCGTACGCCTTGCTGACGTCGATCAAGCGTCGCTACGAAATGACACAAAAACACCAATGGCGTTCAGAGCGCGTGCATTTCGAACGTCCGTGTGGACTAGGCCTAAAGTGGAATTCTACACTTTGCTGTAATAAGGATCCATTTGAATGATGGTGAGTGGTGCAGAGTTGACCACTGCATATACATATTGGAATATGCTGGCACTGTTGCTCTCACTGGAGGTTAAATGAAAAGAAAATGCCATTGGATTATTGAAAGTGATAAATATGTTGCATTTTGTGACCGCCACTTATATGTCTATAACAACATGCACTGCATTTTAAATGGAAATGGAGGACAGTCTTCTAGGGTCAGGTTTGAAAAAAAGAATTGCTCTTAACTGCACAAAATACTATGCAAAGAAATAATATATTAATCATGTTGAATTATTTTAATCTTTTGACAGCCCTATTGTCAACCTATTATAATAGCAAGACCACCAGGGTGGCTGTGGTGAGATTTTTAAAATAAGGCTGTGGGAAACATGCTGGCAGCCATTTATGCAGTAACTGTGCTGTCATCTGTTGGGTAAATATTGTGCCATGCTGTACTCCACGTAACTCTCCTCTTCACCCGTCCCTCAGTATCGCTGAGTCGGCAGCACGGTGGAAGAAAACCAGCCGCCTGCTGAGTGTAACGTGTTCCGAAAGCTGAGAGGTCAGCTGACTGTGAATTCTGTGCAGGCGCGGGATGGGCTGTCCGTGCTGTTATGAACCGGCTCCTTTAACAATGTACTGTTAGATTTACCTCTGAGACTTCAGGAATACTGACTTCTGTTTATACCTTTGAGGACTTATATACCTATAAGCTTGAGAGAGTAGGGCTTGTTTCCTTTTAATAAGTTCAGACTGGCACCGTATGTTGGAATGGGCTAGCGATATGTTATTGTGATCAATTACATCACAGAATATTTTACAGAGTGTGCGGTGGATGTCATGAGTGCGTGTAAAGAATTGACCAACTGCATGTATTATAAAAAAGACCAATTAGAGAGAGTCTTAAAACAACATTTAGTGTACAGTTACTGCATAAACTGAATCCACAGCTGTGGCCATCACTGGGCTGGCTTTACTTGACATTGCTTATGTAACATGGGTCACATGGTCATGCTGGGATGGGGTCTGTAATGGCTAGCTTCAAATAACTTGTTGGTTTGAAGTCGCATGCTAAACAAAATGTTTTTGGCTGTTTTTGGCTGTAACACTGGTTTTCTTAGAAAGTGATTAAGTTTATTGTGATTTTTTATTTAGAGGTAAACTGTGGTTACTTCTCTCTTGTCATTTAGTAATAATGACTATTTCCTAATTACAATCATGTCACTTTTATTTCCAAAACAGCGACTGAGCAAGAATGTCAGTGCACATGGCCATTTTACCCACACTCATTGTCCAGTTTACTAGCTCCATTTATTTTACAGGCGCACTTTATAGACTGTAATTGTACAGATCTGTGTGCCTGCATCAATTTGTTACTCCTCTTTACCCTGTTCACCATGTGATATCATCAGATGGGTCAGCTTTTGGTTCTAGCACTGTTTTGTCTTGTCTTTTGTCTGCTTTGCTACTTTATTTCAGAGAAATTATTAAAATGTATGTTCCAGTTTGTGTCTGTGATGCGTCCCGGCACACCCCAGACCACTGTCAGGAGATTTTTTAATCCAAACTCCTCGTCTCTTAACTTCCTTCACTTACCTGTTTCCTCTTTAGTTTGCTTTCCTCGTCTCGTGCCTTCTTTCGACCCTTTCACTTTATTTCATCTGTTTTTCCTTCTTGTGTTTCTGGCTTCATTTCTCCTTTGCTCCCTCTCTTGTGTTCCCTCACTCACTCTCCTTTTTGATCACTTTCCTGCTACATCTCCCCAGTAATTCCCTTCCTCTTGCTCTCTTGCTCACTCATCCTAGCGCCTTCGTCTCCAGTTACTCTTTTTCTCTTTCATTGTGCTTGACTTCATACCTTTGTGTGGCCTCCCTCTGATTTACTCATATTAATTACCGTTATAACTTTCACCTTGATTTCAATTATGGATGCCGTTTTTTTTCCTTTTTTCCACCTTTTCCTTTTCATTCTTGCTTCCTTTCTCTATTGTTTTATGTTTTGTTTCTTATTTATTAAAAAAATCGTTCCTTCGTCCCTCCTCCTTCTGAGCCATTCCGGTGGCTCAACCAGTTCACTACCACGACCCTGAGTGATGTGGGTTTGACCCTGAGTGATGTGGGCTTGACCCTGAGTGATGTGGGTTTGACTTTCATAACACAATAGACAACACTCTTGATTGTCCCCTGCAATGTCCTGGCAGTCTGTCCAGGTTGCTTCTTTGTCTTTTGCCTTCTGAGTGCATGGATAGCTCCAACTCCCTCCTGATTGGGAGAAGTGGCTCAGAAAACGGATGGTGTCTTGATGGTCCAACCCCCTCTCACCTGGTGCAAATATTACTAAGGTATATATGGTGTTAGTAACCTTTGTAACTTAGGAATCACAATCGTAAGTATTCATGTTATTCTCTAGGTGAATCAGAATACAAATAGCATGAATAACGCTTTCCACCTATTTTTCATCTGTTTTTCTGAATGTTCTGCAGCGTTGATGAAAAGATGAAGAGCTGGAGCTCTGAAATGTGTCATAGCAGTCTACCTTTGTGAAGTGTTAATGTACAAAAGGAAAGTTCTACATTGCTGGTACACCTGAATGCACACAGTCCTCCAGACTCTGCGTGTGTGAGCTACTGTGCTGCGCATTTGTCTTAAGGCTCTGACTGAGTCTCTTCTGCTGACGTTTTTGCTTTGTGCCTTTTTGTCTTCTTTCCATTCATTTAGCTCGCCTCTTCAGTGCTGTGCTGTGTTGCTTTTCTTTATTTTTCTTTTTCTTTTCTCGCTCTTTATCCATTTCAGACTTTGCGTATAGTTCTCATCTGTCTCTTTCAGTCATATTTTTTTTTACATTTTCTGTGTTCCTGGTCCGCTGTGTCTCCTCTCTCTCCGCTTGCTGACTGCAGGCGTCTCCCTGGAGCCGCTGCACTGTCTGTATTAGAGGGTTGATCAGGGCCTGCAGCCCTTGTATGACAGTAACAACATCAGACTGGTTCAGCCGAGAGGAGGACAAGTCAGCTCTCCATCCCCTACCCTCACATGCATGCTTTCAGAAGGAGGAGGGGACACTGGCATATAGCACCAGGGTGCACATGTATTAGGAGCACTAGGAGTGGCAAACATAACAGAATATTTGATGTGTCCAATGAGCAAGAGGTATCATGTGTCATATTGCATCATTATATTGTTATCCCATCACAAACATGCATAAGGAACTCTCATCATACAATATTATGATGATACTTAGTTGTGAATTTAACAGATATGTGTTATTGCTACATGACACTATGTATTTATACTGCAGTTGTTTATTTTTGGCTAACAATTGTATTTTTGGCCAAAATAAAACGTTCTCTTTCATATAATGAATTTACACTATTCATTGCACATCAACGCAGCAAGAGTGTTTGCCAAGATAATAAAACACAGTCCCAAGTGATTTACAATGATTGATGAATGTAACTTAAGAATTACTGCCCGCAGAATCTTATTGGTGTAGCAGTGATGTTTTTCACTGATATCCATCATACTGTCTGATCACTTACCAGAAAAGGGAAATAGATTTCTCATCACTGTACTGCACAATGTATCAGTGCAGTTTCTTCACACAGAATGTTGATACGATGTTGCAGTGTTTTCTTTCACTTCAGCTAATGAGCATCTCATTTCTGCATAGTCCATTCATATTTTTGTTTTTGCACCAATAGCATCAGTTACAAATATTAATCTAGTCTTGATCATGTGCTTTGATAAATGTTGTTTTCTTGGTCTCGGCAGGACTGAACTCCAAATCTGCGTATTTAGACCTTTGTCATACTTGTTGGGGGTTGAAGACCATTGAGTGTAGTCCTGAATATTTCATGACTGTGGCCACGTCTCATAGCAACTAATAGTGTGTGTGCAATGATTGATTTTTATAATTATGGAGAAAAGGGAACATCAGCAGTTGAATGTTGAATATATTTTGTTGAGTTAATATATTGGCAAAGCAGGAAGCTGAGTCAGCCTTCAAGGTGTCTGTTAAGTTTGAACACAATCTTTTAATTCTGAGATCAAAGCATTTGTTTGTTTTTGCTTTCACTGCCTTTCTCTTGCCAAATAAAGAACCATTTTTAGAGAAGTACAAGATTTCATAAATAGCTGAAGACTTTATTATAATGTCCTGTGTTCACTGTTACACTTACGCTTGTAAATACATTTAGATATTGTAATAAATACATGTTAATTGCAATATTAATTGTGATGTCCTACTATATTTTAGTTGGCCTCTTAACTTTAAGTTTGTTATACTGTTATACTGAAAAAAACAGAGAATGTGACTTACACATTTAATTAAGATCTCAAAAACATGAACCAGAATTAATCAGAAAAGCAACATCACATCACCTCTTTGCAGTGTTAGGCAGTGTATAGTTCAGGTGCGGAGCGTGGTGGAACACAGTGGAGTATTTTTATCCAAAATAAATGCTGTATATAAAGGTAACTGTGATTTTGGTTATTGCTCTCTAATAAATGTGTTGATTTAGTCTTAGCACCTCTCATTTAGCTCAGTTATGCTGAGTAGATTTTAGAGAGCTGTAAATGCCTCCTTTTAGCGTGTCACAAATTCTGCGTTTTAGCACTCCCTCTCTGACCCCAGGGCACGCTCAGAGCACCAGCCTGCGTGCTAGCGAGTGGTAACAGACAGCCAACTATCCGCTCTCCTCATAATACAGTATTGACACAGCCACCCTCTCTCTGTCTCACTCCAGTTAATGCACTTTCCAGTAAGATCACTTCAGCTGGATTCAGCCCTCAACAGTGGGCTTCATGGCCGTCCTCCCATAGGTTGGAGAGCTGGCAGGCTGAGCTCTAATCAGAGCCTCTTTAATCTCCTGTCTGTAGCTCTCAGCTGCCTGCACCAACCCTACTACTGCCTCTCCCTGCATCGCAACACACAGTGCTGCAGCAAAACAAGTGAGAGAAAAGACTGGTTCAGAACAGCAGCTTGTGTCACTAGACGTCTCCCTTATAAATTGTGTCTCATGATGTCTGGTTGATAGGTCTGGAGAGTTGTTTGAAAAAATATCGGTGTGATATCCATCATGGCAAGACTGTCTGTCCTTGCTAAGAACTTAACCTTTTGAATATAAAGGTGTCAATCAGGACTAAAACTATACCCTTTCTCTCAGGGCAGATGAGCCACAAGACATTAGTAGTGTTTACAACATATTAGGCATAGGAAATGTATGCAGCAAGAAATGTAAGGGCTACTTGATTTATGGACTTCCTTCGATCCAAAATCGGAGCAGAAAACATGTCCATTTAATTTAGCTAGAGGGGAACGGAACAGAATGTTTAACCACAAGCACAACTAGGAAGTACCAGTCAATCAATCGTGTTTTTATCAAGTCAAGTCAGGCAGGTGTCGAGGACCATAGTGCAACACAAAGAGCAATAAAACAGAACACCACAAGACTAAATAAGTGCAAGCAGGACAGGACTGAAGAGAGAATGGAAGAGTAACCCCAGGAGTAACAGTACAATAACTCACAGGGAAAGACAACATACAGTGTATTCGACAGGAGCAGTGACAGAACTAGTGTGAGGGAAGTATCGATAATACTGTATTATGAATACAGTATTGTCGAGTCCCTGCAATCAAAAGGTCGTGGGTTCGAATTCCAACTGCTCCACTGAGGTACCCTTGAGCAAGGTACCGTCCCCACACACTGCTCCCTGGGTGCCCCTCGTTGGTGGCAGCCCACTATTTCACTTGGTGAATGGGTTAAAAGCAGAGAAGGAATTTCACATTGTTCACACTGTGTGCTGTTATGTGTTCACGCATGACTATAAGGGTTAATAAATTAAATAAAGATTGCAAAAAAATTAAGATTGAGGTAGCCAGCAATAAATAATTGTGTAAAACTAGCAGCAAGAGGATTAGAAAAAATGTGTATAAAAATACAGAATATTTAGAATTGGGTAGAAAGTTTTCTTTGTATATGGAAGAACAGTTTAGTGTGTGTGTGTGTGTGTGTGTGTGTGAGTGTGTTTGTGATGTACAGTTAGTTGTTCTGGTTTAGGAATCTGATGCCTTTCACGAAGAAAGTATTCCCCATCCTGGAATGAAGGCCCAGTTGCATTTGACTAATCTCTGCTAGACGAAGAGAAAATAGATTCTGTAAGGGGTGTGTTGGGTCAACCACAATGCTGGTGAAATGCTAACTGGCTATCCAGCTGGGTAGCCATCTCTGTAACACTATCGCTGAGCCACATCTATGAAAAACCATAAATATAGCAGTGACTGAACTCGCGCTGGGTAATTTGCTGGAATCGGTTGTAGTCCAGTTTATTGTCTTTTAGTATTGGATATATGTGTTTATTCTATAATGATAACATAGTAGTATGTTAGAGCTCAGGAAACCACATTACACATTTTACTCTAACATACTACTAGAGTACATTAGGGGTGCTGCAGAAATGATTGTAGACGTGGGTTTTTTCTCCATCATTTGACCATTTGGATATTTATGGCCTGAAGTGAAAGTCTGGCTCAACATCGAATTTAGTCATTATTTCATTCACCCTATTCATCTGCTTTGCTGTTTTAAGTAAATGCAGTGAGTCACTCGTGGGTTTTTTTTCCCAGATCATTATCTTTTGCAGAAGTCTGCAGTCTTACATCCAAAATGGAGTTCATGACCCCTTCAAAAAAGACAGCATCAGAGTTTGACATTTCTATCTCTGTGCCTCATAGTAGGTTTGGTCTAGAGGCTTCTCCAGACCAACAACCTGATATACAGTACTGAGGGTTTATGTATATAAAAACATGTGTTAACTTGACAGGACCCTCAAAATACTGTTCACAGATCTAACAGGGTCTATGGAACATTACTTCATCTAAATGAGCAAAATAGCTGATGCTGGCTATAGTGAATATTTGCCTTAAAGAATATGGAGTTTGAGTTGCTTCCTCCATAGGGTACAAAACATGGGGTGGGTCAATGCAAATGATGAGTGTAAATATTTTTGTGATTATGCATTAATAGTTGGTGAGTGTTTTCTTCCATGGCTGTTATTTTGTTTAATTTTGTTTAATTCTTCTAACATCTTCTAACATGCGCTGCACTGCATTAGTACATTTGATTCAAGACTGTAGTAAATCAGCTCTAAAGAGAGTTTGTCATCAGTTTGATGTTTTTGGTGTTTTTGCTCACTTTAAAGTTTACCACATATATGTTTTTCCTCCACTGCCACTAAAGCAGATTGAGATCAAGCTGAAATGGAGAACCATCCATTTCACCATTGGAAGATTCTGGGATTCTTTTTGTTATATTATATCCTCTGTATATTGCATGCATATATTTTCAACAGTTTGCTCACCATTAAATGAAAACAAATGAATGTGTACTTTAGTGTCAAGCCTGTGTGTCAAGCTTAGGTCAAGCCTAGGAGAACAGGACAAACAACCTGAGAAATACAACACAGCAAAAGTTGTAAAAAGTGTTTACATGACCTAGAGTTTTGTGTGTGTGTGTGTGTGTGTGTGTGTGTGCGTGCGCGTGCATGTGTTTCTGTGTGTGTGTGTGTGTGTATGTGCACGTGTTTGTCTGTGTGCTCACACATGGACAAAGGCAGGGAGCTTCCTCCCACGCAGTCATCCATCAGTGAACTGCAGCTCAAGTCCAGTGTTTCTCACGCAGCATCCAACTCAATTCAGTAATTACTTCAGTTAAGAGCAGCACACTTTAGAAGGAACGCAATGCTTTGCTTTTGATCAGTGGGTGAACACTGACATTCATTCATACATTAAATAACAGCTTAGTGTTAACACGGATGGTCATTAGAGTATGCTGTCACTATGCTGTTAGGATAATCTTGTCAAATAACAGCATTTAGCAGAGATGGGCAATGTGACAATAAAAGTATATGAAGACACAAAGACATACTCACAATACACACTGCAGTGTATTTGGTGTGGAAAAGATGCAGATGCAATGTTTCAGTAGGTGAAGTCCTCCCTGTACCATGGTGTGATATAAAGCCCAAAACAGGGGGGGTTTAATATGGGGTGGTATTTCAGATTTTGCTGAGGGATGAAAATGTCTATTTTTTGGATGGATGAGGCTGCAGGTGAGGGTATTTATAATAATAATACATTTTATTAATATTGCACGTTATATTTTACAAAAAAATCTCAAAGTGCATACAGAGAGAAATAACAAATAACAGGACGTCCCCGTGCAAGACAGCTGAAGTATTGGGCACCATAAGTGCAGTTAGTTTAAGTGCGCTCTCCGTGGATTCAGCGGGCCAGCTGAATATTTTTCGGCATTGTGGGGACTCTCTTGCCGTAGATGGCGCAGTTTGTGTCCTCGATCAGATCCACCAAGTAAGCCTCGCTGGCTTCCTGCAGGGCCATGACAGTGGAGCTCTGGAAGAGGAGGTCAGTCTTGAAATCCTGAGTGATCTCAGGCACCAGGCTCTGAGGGCAGCTTGCGGATCAGCAGCTCTGTGGGCCATGGATTTGCGAGCAGTCTGCTTTGTTTTTGCCATAATAGCCACGAGAAAAAATAGTGAAAATAATATATAGACTAAACAATAATATGTATTGATGCATATTTACATTAAATCATACAATTTAAAAAAAATCCAAATAAAAGCATGCCAGACGGAGCGGCGTCAGTCTCGCCAGTGTCCCGGTAACCTAGCAACTTTATAATGCCATTGTGTCTTTGAATGGTCAGGACGATACCCAGACTGCGTGGTGCTCTAGTTAGGGGCAGCTGGGTCTTTATGTGCATCATGACAGCCAATTTATGGTGTACTTCATGATGATGGGTGCGAGTGTGTCAAGACAGTAGTTATTGGGGCAGGTCACAGGGCACAGGGATGATGGTTTGATGGTGATTGCTTTGAAACATGTCTGTGTCCTGGAAGTGAACATGGCTTTTCTGAGCATGTGTGCATGTCACTGCTCTGGTAGCCTGGAACAGGTTGGCCTTCACTGATCTTAGGGCTGCCTTATCACCTGGATTGAAAGTCAATGTTTTGGGTTCTCAGTAGCGTGGACACCTCTGCAGTCATTCATAGCCTCTGGTTGGGGTATGTGGTGATAGTCTGGGAGGCAGTAATGTCACTGATCCACTTGTTGATGTAGAGAGTCTTGCCACATGTGACCTGATCTGGCAAAATGAGTTGCAATGACCCAAAATTCAAAATTGAGCTTCATCAAAAAGATGAGAACATAAGCTTTTAAATGATATCTTGGTCAAAGCTGTATCTTAAACGGTTGTCAAGTTACAATCATTTGAATGATAGTATCACAGCACCATTTTCCAACTGAAAAAAACGAGAAAATCGCATTTAAAGTTTTGTGTAGCATTAGGCTACACAAACACTGCTAATCTGTCAAGGGGTAGGCGGACACATGGCTGTAAACAGGGCTTCCTATTGGCTGAAAAGGTTTTGTGTACAAAAAAATGTAAGCATTGATTACATGATTTAAGCATTTTGATGGGCTTAAAAAGATCAGGCATTGATGTTTTAACACCATACTTGAACAGCTGAGATCGAGACATTTCGGAGAAGAGGCGAAAACAGCACTTATTTTGGACGTTCTTTTGTAAGGTTTGAGAGCTACAACACAGACTAAATAGCCACTTAAGTACATTTTCGCAATTATTTCTATCATGAAACTTTGAGAGATTTATTTCGAAGACTTTTTCTTTCATATAAGACAAAAAAGACATAATATAAATATAAAGACATTTCAACATAATCGACATAATTCAACATAATCTCAATAAATTGAACGCTGGCTGCTGACTCATTACGGCAGATCGGGTCTCAAATTCTGGTGACAACTTAATAAGAATCACATGTAGTTTCACTTACATCTTCCCAGTTCTGTGGAGGCCCTGACTGTGATCATCCTGTTCTTTCTACAATCAAGGCCTGGCTGGTACAATGCATAGGTGTCTGCACTGTGAATTGCCTGTAACGGTGAGTCACTGTGTTTGCAGGGTTCAGCTGATTCCTACACTAGCAGGCCATCTGACTCAGATGTGTCTCTGGAGGAGGAGCAGGTTGGCCGCCAGGAACGAGAGCAGCAAGCCACAGTGCAACTTGAGAGGGCAAAGGTCAGACAGCCATACACACTTACGCTTTTTTGTGTCACACATCATGTCTTGGATTTCAGAAAAACTCTCTTGCTCTCGCCATCCACAGTCATGCATTTGTATCCAGACTCGTATTCAGTCCTATCATTTTAATGCACTATATACATGCATGTAATTTGTTTATTACAGTCAATGTACAATTAATGTAACACACTATAAAATCTGTGAAAGACACAAAAAGTAAAGATACAAGATATAAAAACAAAGCCATGAACAGATGGACTAACCAGTGTAACATATTTGAAATAGTGTAGACATCTAGCCAGTATACATACAAACAAGAACAGAGCACCTATACACACCTCCTCAGCTAACGTTTCTTCTGAAATCAGATACTGAGGTTGGATAATTAGTTATGGATCACTATAAGCTCCATGTGTCCTTTTTACCAGTCTAGCTAGAGTGGTGAGGGACTTTGAACATCTCATTCTGTTTTCAGTGCTCTTCAGTGCTGTTACTCATACAGTCACTATAATGGAGCTAGTATGAACAAGAGACCAGATTATGAGCAGACACAATAGCATAGTATTAAATTCAGTTGTTGTCGTTATGCTTTGTGTTCAGGCCAAAGCGGTGGCCTTTGCCGTGAAGACGAACGTCAGTTACTGTGGCGCTCTGGACGAGGACGTTCCTGTGGCTGGAACAGCTATTTCTTTTGATGCTAAAGACTTTCTTCACATCAAAGAGGTAAAGCAATTAAGTAGGATTTTAAGATATAGCATCAGGTATTGTGTCTTGCCTCTGTTTTTGGTTCTAACACTTTCGTAGAGAAATTATCCTCCCAGTTCTCTGTGTTTCTACAGAAGTACAACAATGACTGGTGGATAGGGCGACTGGTAAAAGAGGGCTGCGACGTAGGTTTTATTCCCAGCCCTTTAAAACTGGAGAACATCCGTCTACAGCAGGAGCAGAAGAGAGGACGCTTCCATGGGTAAGAATATCGCTTTCTGTCTTTTCCTCTGGCCTTTAAACTTCACAGTTATGCTCATGCATATAACACAAGGGCAGAATGCCTCTGATTTGCTCCTGAAACCTGCGCTAAAGTCTATGCACATTTTACGCTGGACCCAGAGGGGTTTTTTTGCCTTTCAATATCTAACAATTACAATAAGAACATCACAGTTTCCTGAACATTATGACTCATAAAACTGTGAATGGGACCTGACTTGCAGGGTTTCCTGTCAACATCAGTAATCTTCAGTGCTCTGCTCTGAGTCATGCACTAGTCATGCCTTACCTATTCAACAGTTTGTTTTTCTATTAAAGAGGTGTTTATGCTGCCATAACTAAATGATGTGAGATTTGTGTTGGTGTACTGCACAGCAGTCTTTTTAAGACCTTCCCCTCAGCATGGAAATTCATTTCCACTACTTTCACACAGCCTTGTCCACGCTTAGCTTGTTGGGATAATTTTTTAAAATTATGATCCCAGTTTGCGTCACCTGTTTTTCTCAGATTCTCCCATTCACCTCCGAGCAATAACTGAAGGGTTTTGTTCCAAATGCATTATAGACCACTTTCAAGAATTTTCTTTTCGTCATGTTAAACGTTATTATATTCAATAAACACTATATGGACAAAAGTTTTGGGATGACTGGCCATTATACTTACAAAGATCTCAAACGCATGCATAGACTTTAATACGGAGTCGGCAGCTACAATAGCCTACAATTTTCTTGGAAGGCTTTCCACAAGATTTTGGAGTTTCTGTGGGAATTTGTACCCATCCATTCTGTAGCGCATTTATGAGGTAGAGGAAGAAGACCTGTGTCACATTCGTGAAGAGAGTGGCAGGGGTATTTAAGGTCTAGGTGTTGGAGAGGTAAAACAGCTGGCTGCCAGGTGATGGCTTGGAGATGAAAAAAGAAAGAAAATGCAGAAAATGCATCCTCCAGGTGTATACTCTCTGAGATGGGACACTAGGTTTCCTTAGGGGCGTGATGACTGACTTTCCACTGTGTTTCTGCTTTGGTCCTTTGAGCACTGGGATAGGCTCCAGCACCCCTATGACTCTGGCTAGGATGAGCGACCCAGATAATAAACTAACTAATTAACTGAACTCTTCAGTTGTTGTTCTGTTGGTAAAGCGTGACCAATACATGACCAAATATACATTTCAGTGTCTCTAACGCTGTGCTCTCATGTCTGCGCTGCCCTCACAGGAAGTCCAGTGGAAACTCGTCCTCCAGTCTAGGTGAGATGGTGTCCGGCACCTTTAAACCCAACCCTCCCTCTGCTGGTAAGCACAGTTCATGCTGAAAACCTTGAGAATTATTGTTCTCATTTTTGTGGGTGACTGATAGCCAAAACAGTTTTTAGTAAGGAAGGTGCCACAGAAAGACAGGATAACTGTTCTAGACCGTATTATTTACACCACACTTTTTTCTCATTTCCACAGCCAAACAGAAGCAGAAAGTGGTACGTAATGTTTTTGTTAACACAAAGGAACATTTTCATCAGGAAATTGAGCAAGAGGCCCAAATATAGCTATGGCTTCCAGGCACTTTCTTTCCTTCAATTAACTCATCACAGAGTGATGACAATGAACATATTGTGCAACTCCCTGTGTCAGTGAATGGCTTTGCATGTGTTCTACTGCAGGCTGAGCACATTCCTCCTTATGATGTTGTCCCCTCCATGAGGCCAGTGGTGTTGGTGGGACCTTCTCTAAAGGGATATGAGGTAGGCTTCGTTCCCCTGAGATGTTCTGGCTTTGTGTGTATATTTAGACAAGCTGAAGGGATCTCAGAGGGAACAGGGCATCTTTCTTTAAGCACCGAGGGAGAAGAGAACTCGGGCTGTCACTGAATAGCAGTCATCGTCTCCACATTGTGTTGCCAAGGCAACAACCTTCTGGGTACAGAACACCATAGTCTCAAAAGTGGAGCATGTTTTGAAATTAGAAGCAGAGAAAATCAACAAAAAAGCCCCAGATATCACTGTGACAATAACATATGTGCTTTAGCAAGCACCCGGACCTGGCAAGAAATAAAGCAAAAATGATATGAAATTAAAAGGACATTTACAGAAAAAAAACTGCAAAGAAACTCATTAATACATGGCTTTTGCATGTAAACTATCAGCCTTTTCAAAACTGCCCATCTCAAATGTTTCTTGCTTTTTATAAGAAGAGTTTAATGAATTCACAGTATTGTTTAAAGTCCTGTGTCACGAAAATCAACAGATTTACATATTTTTCATTCATTAAGCCTGTAGCACTTTAGTCCCAACCTTGTATCAATCTGACATGCCTTGTTATTTCTGAAAGATTGAAAGTGGTCGAGGAGGAATATAGAAAGAATATCTGTCTTCAAATGGAAACTGAAGACCCACCGCTTCACTGTGTAAAAACTACATGTTCATGTTAAAAACATAACTCAATTTAAAAAGCTGTCTTCCTTGTCTTATCTAGTGTAGGTCTAGGTTTACTAATTGAAAAGGTTGCAATTAGAAAAAGAAAACTTATTTATAGGTCCTGTAAGTATACAGCAATACTTTGAATAAATTGTTAAACATAACATAAAAATTGTTTGTTTATGATGTATATTTAAGAATATATTTGAATTATCATTCTAGCTAATGCAGATGAGGAAATAAGGAGGAAATAGGGACAAATAACTGTTTTGAACTGTGTTAAATATAGTGTTACTGTCATGAATTGGAAACTTGGGAGTAACTGCAAGTAGACTTTATTAAAGGAAACAAAACACAAACATGACTAAAGTAGACAAAAACTACATACACAAGGAAAACAGTTGCAAACACTGTGAAACCAGTGCAAACTCTGTGAAACTGTACACTGTGACGCACAGGTGTATATAATGAGACACTTCTATGGATGACTGGGACAGGAGACGGCACACAGGTAAACACACCAAGGGGGAGACAGGGCCAAGGCTCAGACTAGGCATGACAAGGTTAACCAAAAGCACACAAGAAACTTAAACCCGTCACAGACAAAGCACAAGGCGGGGCAAAAAGCAACATAAATGTAATGAGAACGAAAAGACAGGTCACAAGTGTTGAAATGGATTGGACACTATTCAGTTATGGGGAATGAGAATATTCTATTATTACTGCAAACGGACGGGAGTAGGACCAAAACTTTAAAAAATGTAAACTGTAAACAAACCCCTCTGACAACTAGCATGATGAATATTTCACGACAGATTGTGGAATTCTTTCTTCAAGTAATTAATAATTAGCCATTGCTTGCTGTAGGCAAAGATTTCATCCTGGCATTATGCCTGTTCCATGGGGGTGGCCATTCTTGCTGGACATTAGTGGTTCAGCATGGGTTGTTGTAGCTTTTACTAATGATTTATATTTGGCACAAATTGAAGTACTTTGGCAATAAGAGCCATGATTTGCTTTATTTTGTTTTATGACTTTATTAGTGGCTTTATTAAGGGAAGGGATCAACAGTATTATCTAGTAGGACAATATTTGAACCCAAATGCATATTAGCACATAGTCATGTTCCAAATGGCAATGACAGCCTATCACAAGTGTAATCACCTGAGAAATAAGACCAACAGATTTATTATCAGGAGTATTCTGATGACTACAGTGGCCCAGAGGGCAAATGAAGAAGAAAAATGAGATCAGGCAAAGATATTGAAGGTGTGTTCATTGCACCAAAAATGAGAGAAACTACATATGTTGAGATCACAGATTAGCAGATTTTCTGCTTTCCATTTCTGACTAGACTACAGTACTGGTCAAATGTAGCCATTGTCAGTCGCACTGAAGGTTGTCTTGTCTTGTCTAATTTAGTTGTATTGTTGCCCTTGTGTTCTGTCCTGTTTGCACTTGTGTTCTTTCCTGCTCTTGTGTTGCTCCATGGTCCGTTTTTACTATGTACTGTGTTAATATGGTAAAAATTACAATAAACCCCTACTTGACTTGGCTTTGTGAAACTATACCATTCTCTCAGTGTCTTCTAATTTTCATTCTTTTCCTTTCCTTCGCTCCTATCGTCTCTCCGCTCATCCTTCGCTCTGACCTCCTCCACATCGGTTTATGCTCAGGTGACTGACATGATGCAGAAAGCACTCTTTGACTTCCTGAAGCACAGGTTTGATGGCAGGTGAGGAGGTGTCCACCCTTTAGCTCCATCCATGCGTTGCACCTGTGTTGTTCACAAGCTTGCATCCACTGTCTTCATAATGTGGCTTTGCTTTGTCAATCACAGGATATCCATTACAAGAGTGACTGCAGACATCTCTTTAGCAAAGAGGTCTGTGCTGAACAACCCAAGCAAGAGAGCAATCATCGAAAGATCCAACACCAGGTCGAATCTGGGTATGTTTTCCCATTTTATGACAAAGAACCTGGTTTTTTCCATCATCTGTGCATTACAAAAGCATGAAAACCATACAAATTCTTTCTCTATCCTTGCTGTAGCTGAGGTCCAGAGCGAGATAGAGAGGATCTTCGAGCTGGCTAGATCTCTTCAGCTAGTTGTTCTGGATGCTGACACAATCAACCATCCTGCCCAGCTTATTAAGACCTCACTAGCACCCATTATCGTCCATGTCAAAGTGTCTTCTCCCAAGGTGAAAAGTGCATTACTGCCAAACATCGCTTCCACAACCAGCTGTACATTGTTCAGAGCAAAAAAAACCCTCACTTTTCTCAGTAATGTGCTACTGCCCTCTACTGGTCTGAAATCACATACACTGTAGTTGCCAGTTATTTAATATAGCATGAATGTACACTCAACAAAAATATAAACGCAACACCTTTGTTTCTGCTCCGATTTTTCATGAGATGGACTTAAAGATCTAAAA
>JBBPDB010000002.1:9759517-9773940 GCA_037974465.1 Brachypetersius altus | reverse complement strand
TTCATTTTGTAAAGCTGCTTTGTGACAATGACCATTGTTAAAAGCGCTATATAAATAAAATTGAATTGAATTGAATCTTTAAGTGATTTTTTTAGTCACCTGGTTGAAAAACTCCTGTAGCAGGCAGTCCAGCCACGGCTCAGCCACATCCATGGGCCGCGCTTCGTTCGAGATGTCGCTCACTTTGATCATGATCATCATCAGCTACACCAGAAAAAAGCAGTGAAGAAGCGTCCTAAAATAGTTCCAAACTCATTTTATCTGAGGATTGTCTCGGTGCTGTATGCTGCTCACATGCACATATGTCACAAACTGATGTTCACTGCTTTTGTCCTGTTTCCTCGCCAGTCAAAGCAAGGCCATGTCTTCAATAATAGAGGACCTACGAAATGCTTCTAAACTCTCTCACAGAGAATTGCACCATGCTTTTTTTGTCATGATACCTGGCACACCAATAAATGTTTGTAGTGTTTCGTACATGTCTGAACACAAGCTCAGGCTGCTTTGTCATATTTTCTTAAGGTTTTTTTAAAGGAACTGTTTCTCACACATTCTTCACTGCTATACATCATCTATAGCAGCTGAGATACATATTTACCGAAAGATCTCAGTGGGTTTGAAATCAGGTCTGAATTTCACTAATAAACTTTGTGGTATATTGATTCGTCCTCTTCAACATTTGTATCTGAACTGACAGGGTAACCAGTTAAACACCTGTGCAGCTCTGTTACTCTACCATTTCGGCTTCCTCGGAGATCTCCATGCTCCTTACACACATATTCACACATATAAGGCACACTATTACATTTTTGCTTTTTTTCACTATTACATTTTTTCTGACTACTCATGAAAAATTTGGCAAAATTGTTGCCTTGTACCAACTGCATATGTTTCATTTATAATTATACTTTACATTTTTAAAGTCTATAGTTATAATTTATTTATATATGTGTGCCCCTTTGTACCCTGCAAAATCTGGAGCCACACCATCTTGTCTCATTGTATATGTGTATGTAGCTAAGATGACAATAAAGTTTGATTTTGACTTTGTCTTTGACAAACACAGATTAATTCACGATATTAAAGAAATACTCAAATGCTCAAATACTCCAAATACTTCAAACCTAATCTCTGCTGCTAGTAATCAGTGGGCTTTTGTTTCTTTCTAAGAACAGAGAAACGATTGTCCTTGTTAAGAAGCTGCCGAATGAGGACATTTTGAAAAAATGAATTTTCTCTCTTTTTTTATGTAAAACTGTTCTTTCCATTGGCCTTGTGGAGAAGGAGTCTGTTCTTACCACATCCCTGTGTTCTTTGTTGCTGAAGTCGAACACAGGCAGAATGGATTTAAACTTGTTGAGGATATCTGTGTGCCTGCTCATGTCGGTGGCTAGGATACACCTGAGGTAAAAAAATATATAAATATGAAATAATAATCAAAGCTCTGGTCTGGTGTGCAGTTCATGAAGCTCATATGGCTCTAAAACTCTTTCAGTGAAACAGACATACTTAATTATGCTCTCCCTTATCCTCTTGTACTGCTCTGTTGTCAGGTTCCGGAAAATGTTACTTTCAGTCTGAAAGAGATTGAAATGAAGCTTCAGGCACTTGCAGGTCTCTGTATTTTGTGTTTATATAAAGACATGACTTGTATTTTTTTTCCTTTGTATTTTATTGCTATATTCACTTACTGTATTCAGTTCTATATATGCATTCAGTTCTCATTGTTTGGAGATACTTTATTTGGATAGTACAATGCTTCATAGACTTACTTTTAACATTTAAATTAAATATCAATTGAATTCACTTAAATTTGTCCTCATCCTGAACACAGTCCTGATCCAAGGCCTAACCCCATTCCAGAACACAGAATTTCACCAGATTACATCTATAGATAATCCGTAGCAGGCTATAGTGTATTATCCAAATTTACTGAGACTTAGTATTTTACAGCCGAATATACATGTGAAACGTCATTTTACTGTGGAAAATAACCTTTATTAGCTTAGATAACTGTGATCAGACAAGATATAATTATTGTGACAGGACACACATGCACCTATTCCAGTCTTTACAAAGACCACTGATCTGCCAGAGCACAATGTCTACTTTATTATACTGTTGGGGCAGTTGAGGCACTGCAATTAACTTCTCTCAGACTGCATGGGATCAATTTACTGATTACATAATGGAAAAGTAACCCCACTTATATCACTTCTTGTGCTTGTGGGATCAAAATAGCACAATCAAGTAGCTGATGCAAGTAGCTCTTGCACAAATTATATACAAGGAACGGCAAAGGAAGTGTATGTTTTTAATGCAACACGCAATTTATAGTCTTCCCTCAGAGACATATGAGTAACATAAATAATCTGTAATTTGTATTAAGTAACTGTAACATGGTTATCATTTAAATTTTAACGTATCATGTTGCTGTTACAGCAAAAAGTAATGACACATCTGTAACTTGTTTATACCATGTTACCCCTAGCACTGTTTAAGAATTACAGTCAATTACAACCTTCTTAAAGGTACTGAACTGAAGTCAAAGAATAAATGCCAATATGATTGCCCTTTCATTTCACTTTCAGTTCATCACAAGATTGCTTATGCTCCCTTAAAACACCAGGCGTTTTATTAAACACTGGGTATCCAACAGCTCCACAAGCACGACAATTCAATACACAGTTTAAACCTGTAAAATGTGGTGTGTATGAAAAACAGTTAAGCAGTTACCTTCTCTAGTATCTCGAATGCAACAGCACAGTGATGATTCTCCAAAGGGGAGATGTCATTGTACCTCAAGGCGAGTTCAGTGCGGGCATTAATCTGAAAGACAGTAGACGACATCACTGTACCGCCTCCAGTGCTGTACATGAAAAATAACTCTACACTCAACTTCCCATGTGCTTCTTTTGCACTTTATGACCCTTTATAAAAAGAACTGCAGCTGTAATGCAGTTTCAGTGAAGTATGACAAACAAATACAGCAAAACCTCAATTTTAGTAATGTAGTTTACAATTGCAGGTCTGTGCATCCAGAACAATGCATGTTACTGTATTTTAATGCATTTAATTGCAGGCACTGTCATGGGTGCAGCACTATAATGGAACTGCAGTCGTTTTTGTAAGGGATGTGCATTGTTTCTGTCAAAACACAGATAACTCTGGAAACAGTGCTCAAGCATAAAGAATGTAAAATGCCTTCTTCACCTGGTAAGCATTGTTGTAGCCAGTGTGGTCTAAATCATGACAGACAGCTGAAGTCAGCATGACTAAGAGATCAATGCTGTCAATCTTACTCCTCAGATCCGTTAGCCATATCAGTCCATACATCTGCCAACAAAAGAGCCACTGATGCACTGAAACAACAGATTATTCCAATAATTATCTACATAATTTAAACTCGTTAACAAAGTTATTTATAATGGTTTGGTGTGAAATCGTACATAGTATTGAATTTGATTTCTTTACAGTGGTGGTGGTGGCCTAGTGGGCAAATCCTACCTTCAGCATATCACCACTAGTTTACTGAGCAACGTCCCTTAACCGCGCATTGCTCCCCTGTAGTTAGGGAATGGAAGTCACTTTGTATGACCAATGATGGCAAACACTTGGGAATTACTCTGTCCTTTATTTATTGCTCAGCGCTTTACATATTTCTGAACACTGTTGTTAAACATTATCTCAGACTCTAGAAAAGTATTTGAAATGTTATATGTGATTTAGGCTTTAGAGGCATTGAAAGTTTCAGACGCCTGGATCTGATCTCCACTGAATATCTAGAAAAATGAATTTCACATCAAAGCACACTGAATAACTTTTTTTAAACATTTAAATGCTTTCACTATGCACAAATTGTTTCATATAAAGAACATTACATGACTAATAACCACCAAACAACGGATTGTATGGTACACTAAGAGGAAACCAACATGCTTTGGTTTTATATCAGACAACTACAGATATAGAAGTGAAGGTGGTCAAGGTCGTGCCCTTTACTGAAATGATCGAGTGGATACTTGGAGTACTTGAACAAAGGGTGAGTGATTGCATTCTTTCATTCTTTCATTTTTCTTCCTTAATCCATTCTCTCTCTCTAACTCTCTCTTACCATCTGAGTGACACAGAAGCAGTGTTTGAAGTTGTGGAAGGGGATGTTATTGTAGCGCTTGTAGACCTCATAGAGGAACTGCTGCAACACTTCTAGCTCTATGTTGAAGGTGGAGATAAAGTCCAGGTCTGTGTACATCACCTGAAGTAACACCATGATCTCAGCATCTTCCCACTGCCTACACACACACACACACACACACATGGGCACATGTTAGGTGCATATAGGTATGTACGTAATCCTAATCCTAAATGTGAAAAAATATTCAAACTTTCTTTTGCTGTTTATCTGTTTATACATTTTTCCTGTGAAGGGACAAAACCCCTGTTAAACTGAAACATATAGTAGAGGCTAACTGGCAGGTGCTGAAGCAACTTCCCATTGGCTTCTAGCGTAAGTGAGTTGTCAGTTCTTTTAAGAAACCCTGGGGAATTATTGCCCAAATAAGAGTTTGGGTTGCAAAAAATGCTTGAGTATTCCTGTATAAGAAAAAAAATGTGGAGCTGCTTTCAGGCCAAAAAATAATAATGTACCCATCATATCCAAAACATTCAAAAGTTAGTGATAACTACATTTTTAGGACTATTTTCTCAATTATGCAGACACAATGTATATACTGTATAGACAAAATTATTGGGACACCCCTGTTTTTCTGGGTTTGGGCTAAGCCCCTGATTTCCTGTGAAGGGCAATCACAATGCTTCAGCATACCAAGACATTTTGCACAACTCCATGCTTCCAGCTTTGTGGACACAGTTTGGGGAAGAACGTTTTCTTTTCCAGCGTGTCCCAGTGCACTAAGTTAGAAGAACTTGACTGGCCCACACAGAGCCCTGACCTCAACCCCATCCAACACCTTTGGGGTGAACTGGAACGGAGATTGTGGGCCAGGACTGCTCATCCATCAACATCATAAATGTCCTTCAGAATGAATGAGCACAAATTCCCACACACTTTCCCAATCTTGTGGAAAGCCTTCCAAGAACAGTGGAAGCTAACACAGCTTTGCATTATAATCTATGTATTTGAATGCAGTGTAATGTCCTGCTGGTGTAACTGTCAGATGTCCCAATACTTTTTTCCATATAACAAATCTTTCTCCATATAGTGTACATACATACTTCTTTTCCTCACACAAAATGCCTTTTGATACCTTTGTTCTGACTGAATACGATTCCCCAGTTGATTTTTTCATCTCCCCCCACCCTCATCCAATGCCTTGTGAAATGATTCTTTTAAAAGGATACAAGGATGACATCCATTCATGTTTGCTGAGAACCCACATCCTGTTTAGTTCATCTGAAAGGACAGGGTTCAGAAACTAAGCCTGAAGACCGCTGCATAAATGCAGTCTTCAAAGCCTGAAGCCTAGTGTTCTGTTCTGAAGGACTGCTATTGATTGGCGAAACAAGCATTCATATTGATATGAGTTCTTTCGGGCAGATGAAAGGACTGAATCTCCTCTGACCTTTTTATGCATTGCAAAGGAGATGTGCTTTTGCGTCTGAAGTGAACATTCATTTGGCTACGGCAGGTGCTCAGCTCTTTTGTTAGACTTACATAGGCTAATGATGTTTAATATTTCAGCGGATTCTGCCCGGAGAAGTACATTTATCTAAAAAAGTACAAGAAATTATTTAATATATGCCCCCCAAAATAGCCAAATAAGATGGTGAAAAATGAAACTGCACACTTATGATTAAGGTATGGTCGCTTTGTTTTAGTAGTTATAGACACATTTTTCTCATTTGATGACAGATAATAAACGCACTTACTTGCGGTCAATCAGTCAAGTAACTGAAGCTGTGAACATAATGTTGCCAGCAGAGACTAGAACTCAACATTCAAATAACCCACATTACTTAAATAAACACATATCACCACAACATTTCTTAATAACCAATTGCAGACCAATGGCCTGTGCTTTGGATTTTAGATTTGCGGTCCAATTAAATGCCTTTGCGGCCCCCAGTGGTTCAGAAACCCTGGGTTAGGACACAGTGTGACTGACTGAGACAGTTCCAAAGCTGGTATACACAAAGCAGTTTGAAATCAGAGGACTGCATCCTAACCCACATGCACTACTCTACTGGGTTTTTTGATAGCAACATGGCTAAACTAAAAGGCTAAATTTTGGACTCCAAACAAGTCTTGGCCAGTCTTGTCAAACTTTTCCTTTGACAGGAACAGATTCCTAAATCTCTGTTTCCAAACACTAGTCTTGGAGGTGCACTGACCTGCACCTTTTAGTACTTTCTTTGCTTTTGCTTTAAAATAAGGTCTATTGGGAACAGCAAAAACCCAAACTGTGCAGGGCAGTGGGCCTCCAGCACCATGACTGGTAAATAGGGTACGACTGAGCACATATTACCGCTGTCTGTATTTGGCCACTATTTCTGAGGGAAGTGTTTCTTAATTCTAATCATGACAGCCCATAGCTCTGCAAGATTACAATGTTCCTGATCCAACTCATCGAAACCTTTATGAGCTGGATGGGGCAGTCCATTAAACTATGCAGAGCTGTGGGTCACCACGAGCAGGATTAAGACCTGACTGCGTGTCTCTTCTTGATGGATCAGGATAAGTGAAGATCAAGCATTATAATATTGGTTAATATTAATTTTCCTTAATGTGAATCAGGTTCTCTATCTTTTTCTATGAATGAATCATGTTCTATTGAAAAATCATGTTCTACTTTATTTTGTGCATTTTTTTTACATCTTCACTGATATTGAACTCACCAGTTGTCAAAGGTGGGTGTCTTTAGGTATTGTCTCACCTCCTCAGAGACCTCCAGAGAACTGTGGAAAGACGATTTTAGTTAATTTGATTAATTTAACCAAATTTTTCTGCTTGACATGGTAACTGGCAATCGAGAGTCCAGCTTACCTCATCTGGAGAAACTTTTCTCTGACATGTTCACATTCATCGCGTGTCTTGCGCAGTGTTCTCTTATGGTAGAATGGCGAAGGTTTGTGGGTTCCCTCGGAGAGTTCCTTAAACAGTCCCAGCCAGCTCAGGTGTTCTACGTTCTAAAGACAAGCACAAACTCACAGAACAACAATACACACCACGCGCACAGGCATAACCAATGATAATGGGAAAATCTAATGGTCAGTCTCAGGAACCACACACTCTACCCATTTTTGTAGTCTTCCTTTGTAAATAAATACTCAACCAAATATTTTCTGTAAATATATCCTGAAATTTCAAACACATTCAAACTGTACAAAATCAGCAGAACTGTTGGTGGGAACTTTGAACATTGCAGACAGGGTTACTTTCCAATAATCTTAGGAGTACCAATCAGTTTTTGTGTCAACAACCATCATAAATATTGAACCAGTCCTCACCTTTGTCAAAACTGCAGCAGAAGAGCTAGATTATGCAAGTTAGGACAAGTTTTTACAGAGAAAATATGGTGACAGTTGACTTGTGTTTGTTATAGGGCTGGGCAATTAATCGAAAAGTAATCGAAATCGACATTCAGAACCTATAATTGATCCAGGTCGATTATCTCGACTACTTTCCCTTTAAAAACACTACCGCGTGTGGAGTCACGAGACCCCGTCCTGTTATGTTACGTTATTCCACCGACATGTTGGGCATGGAGAGCTTAAACACTGAGACAACTGAGCAACTTGTCAGTGAACTATGAGGGCAAAAAATAAATAAATAAATAAAATTATCATTAATCGTAATCGAGTTAAAATGTTCAATTAATCGAGATTTAGATTTTAGGCCAAATCGCCCAGCCCTAGTTTGTTAGAAACATTTGCCTCATAACTCATAACAGCACTAAACTAAACAAGTCTGGACAAGAAATACATCTTGGCTTCATCTGGGGTAAGGGAAAAATTGTGCAAATATGAATGTTTGCCAAACTATTCTTTTAACTAGTCTATCTACCTAAACTCTGGGTTGTATTTTTGTATCTTTGTATTTAAGTTTTTGGATCACTGTAGATGGATGTAGTGTTGTACCAGAGTAAGGAATGTAGACATCAATAAGAATCTACCTCCAGCTTTTCCCTGAATGACTCCACTTGTCTCTTCATTTCATAAACAATGGCTGGAGTCTCACCTGCTTCGGTAAGAATCTTCTTCTCCAAGCTTTGTAGCCTGGTTGAGAAAGTGTTATAAATATATGCAATGAAAAACATCTCAAAAAAATGTCCAGATTTTTTCCCCCCTACCTTTTCTCCATGGAGGACAGATCAAAGCCCAAGGCCTCTGCTAGCTCAGTACCTAAAACATAGCACAGCTGTAGAGCTCACCATTCGTCATAAAACTCATAATGCATTATAATCCCATTTCATTATATGAGTGCAAAGAATACCTAATGGCTCACTGTTGCAGTCTGCAGCGACCACCTCCAGCTTGTAGCAGGAGTGAGGGCTGTTGGGGGTCAGCTGAGGGGAGATGTTGATGATGTTGCCTTTGGGATTGTAGAGCTTTAAGATATCATGGGGACCAGCTTCGGCTGCTGACCGGAACAGATCTGTAAGCATGTACACACAACTGTTCATGGATAGGCTAATGCAATATATCAACCCCCCCCACACCCTTCCAGCATGAGCATTCTGACTAGAGTGTGATTACGCAGACCCATATACAGGAAACTGTGATGCACTTGTGTTCATAAACCTTTCTCTCATATCCAACATGAGCTTTTTCATAAAATTGTGCTACAGTAGCTTTTTCAATAGGCAAGACGGGCAAGCTTTCCCTCCCAACACGCATCAGTGAGGCTTGAGTGCCCATGACCCTGGTTAACCGTTTGTCCCTCCATGGACCACTTTTGGAAGATATTAACCACACGCTTTGACTCAGTGATCCAGCCATCACAGTTCAGCCCTTCTCAAAGTTGCCTACACATTTTTGTCAATTTTCCTTGGTTTAACCAATTATTATTGTTCTTTCATAAAATGGACGGTACCGTTGGTGTGAGGGGGATCTAAACACGAGACCACAACAAGACCAGAGACACGCGTCAGAAAAGACTGACACACAACACATGTTTGGAGATATTTCACCTTAGACACACAAACAGCACGGAGACCTGCACAACCAGCAAGTCTGTGTTAAAGTACAGTAACAGTACCGGCGTTCTGCATGTGAAAGGGCTCCACTAGCTAACATGACTATCGCTAGCACTGCAGTTGTCCTGCCATGGCTTATACGGTTCCCACTCGCAGTTACTCTTAAATTTACCTGAAAATTCAAGGAATTAGACTTTCTTCATGTTTTGTTTAATTGTCATGTTGACTGTTAACGTTATAGAGATTATATATATATATACATAGAGGTGGGCATAGATTAATTTTTTTCCCAAGCTCAAGGACGCTGTACAGTTGAAGTCAGAAAAGCAAAACATACATAGAGTGACAGAAAAGATTCATAAAACAACAAAGTATTTCAAATCTGTGTTTAGTTTTTCCCGCACGTACAGTTTTTGTGATGAAGATAATTCTATACGGCATGATAGTTGGTATAATGATCATATACTAATCATATGCTGAGCATTTTTGAAGAAACAGTGGTAGCTGACTGACACTGATCATTATATCTATGCCACATTGTGCACCTATCACCTCACACTGAAAATATTGAAACAGTAAACCTCAAGGTATCATTTTTGTTATCATTTTTGTCTTGTTTTGTTTAATTGTCATGTTGGCTGTTAATGTTACTAAGAACTTTAATAAAAGTTGCTCAATGTTGGGCACCTTGTGTGCCTCCGATGCGTGTGTGATGACATCATCAAACGACTAGTCGACTCGACTTTGACTCTGTTGACGGATAAGTCAAATCGAAAAATTGAGTCGTTAATGCCCAAATATATATATACAAATACTGTATATACTGTATATAGAGGAAGGAAAATCTTGCCATTTCCTCTGGGATCAATAAAGTTTTCTTGTTTTCTGATTCTGATTATGTTGCATGAGTGTAAATTAAATCAAGGGGCTATGGGTGGATGGTGCTCCAGTTTAAGGGTGTGGGCCACAGGTGCTGTTGACAGAGCTTGGGTCAAGGACCAAGCATATGCCATTCTTCATGATGTTCTCCTTATGACTGAAGTCAAACCTGTGCTGAAGCTGGCTGGTTTTATTCAGCTGAAATCAGTACTTTGAATGTACCAATACAAAAAGATATTATACTAATCACTAATGGTGATGACGTATTTCCAGAAAGACATTGCTATGCTATACTCTTCACCTATTTTCTTTTATTATTTAACTTTTTTGACTGTACTTTCAAAACAAATCTGATGGCATTGTATGTAATCATTTGGTTCAGAAAACCACAAGTACACAAATACAGTGTACTTTGATTTGATTTTATATAAAATTTTATCTAAACTAATATTTGGCTTTGCATCAGTACTGTCAAAGTATGGATTTGAGCTGAGAGAAACCAGACAGCTTGAATGTAGATATGACTTCACTCATGAAAAGAACACCATGTTTGGCATATGTTTGTCACTCAGTCTGAGCTCTGTCAGCATCACCTGCGGCCCGTGCTCTTCAGCTCGAGCAGGAGCACACACACTCCACCCAAAGCCCCTAATTTCATTTGCACCCATGCACAAGATCTTTCCTGAATAACATAACCAATTCAGACTAATGCAATGATGCAAATAAATACAGGTAGCCTTCACAACAGGATGCTCATCATACAGTGCAAAATCTAGAGTCAGCATCCAGTTCTAACCAGCAGTATGAGATCATACCTATGGTTTCTAGCACATTTTATGCTATGTTGGTCTTTCAGGTCAGTGGTCCACCCCATGACAGCAATTTGACAGCTCAGGGGATTCTGTATAATCTTCTGAGTCACACTTTCAATTGGACTGATTGAATGAACAAGCTTGACTTTTGTCAATACTCACAATCAGCAAAGGCAGTGTTTATTAAATGTCAGTTTTAACAAAAAATGAAACTGAAATATCATTCAAAATCCTATTATGAAGCTATAACATCAATTTACTTAGTATTGTTATTATATTTATTATAATGAAAGTCACTACCAACTCTCTCTTATGTACCCCGCCTTCACCCGGAGCAGCTGGGATAGTCTCCAGCACCCCCATGCCCCCACCCCCTGACCCTGAGTGTGGAGCAAAGGGGTAGAAAATGGATGGATGGATGGATATATATATTGTAAATTATAAGTGACCTTACCTTTGACATCCTGTGCTGGGCAGTCAACAGGGATCTCCGCCTGCTCTGGTCTTCCATTCACAGTGAAATAAATAATTTTTGTTTCCATGTCAGACTGTGACTCTCCCACTCTTCACACAGCTGATTGAGGTGTTTACAGTGCAGCATGTATTAAACAGACTGCCACTCCACAACCCCTCCTCCTGCTCTTCTAGCCCCATCCCTCTCTCTCATTCCTTATTAACCTATGCTCTTTGGACCATACTGAATAACACATTATAAAGCTAGCAGCTTGTTGTTCACATCTGCTATTCAGAGGTGCAATTTCTTTTTTTGGCCAAGATCTTTATGTGTAATATCTTGGCTGTCTTCATAATTATGTGCAAATGCATGTTTATGATGTGCAATTGTCTTATTATTATGTGCACTATCACTACTTATGTTCATTTTATGTGCAGTAACTAGGTATGCAGCTCCAAATAGCTGCAAATAGATTATTTCAACAGTAATTGTATTTAACTTTAGTATTTAAATCACCCCGTGTTTCTTACCACAGCTTTTGTGCATATAGCTTATTGTATATATAGTACAGTGTATTTACTGCAGAATATTTTATTTTGATTTAATGTTTACATTATATGTTATATTGCTCTGGTCTCTGTGTCTCTATGTGTCTGTGCAGTTGGGGCAAAAGCAATTTCATCTGGGATAAATAAAGATTTCTGATTCCATTTCTGATTTAATGAAGATCCTTTATACCTCATCTGTAATCAGAAAATATAATGTAACTGTACCAAATAAAAAAAAACTCTATGATGCATAAAAAGTATATTGTAGCTTTTTAACATCGATATGATGCATAAAAGGTATAATGTAGTTCAGTTCCACCAATATAACTACACAGGTGAAAACAAAAAAAACCTCAGTAAATGTGTGAAGTAACACAATGAGTGCAGATTCTTACAGACCGGTGTACACCAAGTGACTAGTGTTAAAGCGTGACTAAATCAACTTCTACATCTTTATAATAATCTACATCTAAAGGACATTAATCCATGAACCTACATGATCCTATTACGACAAGGATATACAGTATCTTGTTGTATCTTCATCAAAAATGTCCTTTACATAGGCCCTTTGTATCCAAAGCAAATTTTTAAGATTTGCTTAAAAATGTCCAGTTTAATGGGGATTCCAAATCTCACTGTTAATACTGAGTTCATACACAAATTAGATCCTCAGAACAGTCCAAACTAAAACAAAATCCTTAGTCTCACATCTTCAGCATATAGGACAGTGATGTGTAGAGTGAAACAAATACATTCATATTTTTCTTAATCACTAAAAAAAATAATTTGAGAAATTAATATGCACAACATGGAAAAACACATTCTCCTTCTGTCTGTTTGGCATTTATGTAATTTGTAGTTTTCATACTAGACTATTTAGCAAATAAAGCGAATTCATAAAAGAAATAAATGAACAAAATTCCTGACATTCCAATTTGATTATAATTCCATTTCTTTTCAGCTGCAAGAAATTGTAATTCCAGTTTCAGGAGGTGAAATGAAATGTACCATTCATGGTCCCAAACCTGGTTACAACATTCAGCAGACAAATAAGAAAAAAAGAACATGGTGCTTCTGATGTTGGTGCTTCTAATGTTATAGAACATTAAACAGTGGATGACGACATTCAAATGACTCAAAACGAATGTACACTACCTGACCATTACACCAACAGGGACTTTAATGACATTGCATTCAGACATATACTCTTATATACCTTCGCAGCTGTAACAGCTTCCATTCATGGAAAGCTTTCTACAAGATTTTGGATATTTTCTATGGGAACATCTAGAGACTCTTTAAAAAGGATGCACATGGTCCTTTGATGACATTCAGGGAACATTAAGACAAGGATGTACATTGTCCTGCTACTGTTGGAAGAAATTATTAAAATTTTTAGAAGTCACTGGTCATAAGACACAGCCTGTTACACCCAGTGGATCTTAATGAAAAGACAAATATGGTCCTGTGCCAACATTCAGAGGACAGCACAAAAATGCCGTGATATTCAGAGGATTTAAAGAACCGTTTGTAAAAAGGCATTTATTCATGGTTTTAACCAAAAATAACTTTATTTAGTACAATCCATTTGACAATAAATAAATAAATACTTACATAAATATAAATGTATGAATTTATACATTAAAAGTTGAATTGAGTGTTCTGGTTATGGACTTGCTATGTCATTTGAAGTCGTGGGTTCTAATTCACGAGTGCTGCGTCGCTGGTTTCACGTTGTTTTTAATGTAGTCAATATGAGCTGAGAGATTGGGTAGTGCAGTCTGATTATAAACAGTGTCCTCCACACCGAGAGAAGTCGCTGTACTCTAGGGTATTAGTGTATTAGAGACTTTTATTGTGGAAAGTCGAGGGTGTACGCGTTTTTTTCACGCCGTGTTTCCGCTCTAGAAACACGTGGAAGATCACGGAGTGCTTCTTAGTGTGTGTTCTGTGATCTAGCTTTATTTTCTCAGTATTTGTTTTTTAGTTGGTTTATTTCAACCATGACAGAGGGCAAGAAGTCCTCGAAGGCGAGCCCGAAGCTGCTGGCCTTGAACCCTGCAGAGGACGCAGAGTTTCAGAAGAAAGTCCAGCAAGTGAAGAACCGGCCCAGAGTGGTGAGGACAGTGTTAATATGTGCTTATTTATTGTTGTTAATGTGTTAATTCACTTTCTGCATGCAATCATATAGACGTATTTCGTGTTTTCCTGTGATTTTAGTTATGACTATATGATGGTGATATTAAAATTCACCTTTATTGCACACACACGCACCATGTGGTAATTTGATATTCTGAAAATATAAATATTTTTATTATCAGCTAAATGTCAACCTGTTATTAGAGAAATCCGAACCTAGAAATATCAACATTTGCTTTTAGTGCATACACCATGTGGTAATTTACCCATTCTGTAGTTACAAAAACGAGGTTTTACGTTGAGCTTGTTCAGCACGTTTTCCTAAAACATTAATGTTTAATTGACTAAATGACTAATTTAAGACATTCGTTTTTTACATTAAAAGCTTGTTGCTTTAAGTCTAAATCTTCCTCCCCTATGTCATATATACTATATA
>JBBPDB010000002.1:9719269-9754779 GCA_037974465.1 Brachypetersius altus | reverse complement strand
CTCTCTCTCTCTCTCGCTCTCTCACTCTCTCCCTCTCTATCTCTCTCTCTTTCCTCTCTTTCCCTCTCTCTCTCCCTCTCTATATATCTCTCTCTCTCTCACTCTCTCTCTCCCTCTCTATCTCTCTCTCTCCCCCCTCTCTCTTTCACTTTCTCTCTTCCTCTCTCTCTCTCTCTTTCTCTCCCTCTCTTTCTCTCCCTCTCCATCTCTCTCCCCCCTCTCTCTCTTTCTCTCTCTCTCTCTCTCTCTCGCTTCACACAAGAGGACAAGAGGCCAAACATACATAACATTTTAAACAAGGAACCTTTAAAAGCATTCTGACCTTTGATGAAATCCTGTAAACTCAGTTGTAGTCGATCGGCCAAGAAATGTTTGGAGCCAAAGATTGGCCTCTTTAGTTTAGCGCTGGAGCTACAATGCTAACATTGCAAACAAACACTATAGTCACCCGAATCCTTCACATAAATATATCCTCAAAAGATCTTAAACTACAGCCATCTCTTCATCAAGACGGCACATACTTGGTTTAGGATGCAGTATGACTTATTAAAGCTATAAAAATGACAGGACTGGGACAATTATAGAGAATTGACTTTGGATCGGATTCTTCTGTATTAATGACAGTTATTGTCTCAAAAACTGATTCTCAAGAGCAAGACTTGACTGTGTGGTTTCTGACACTGTATGACTGTTAACTATCAAAATAGACAAACATATGGAGAAAATGAATCGCTGCTACTACTGCATTTTAGCTTTGCAACATGCTTTTGTGCTTTTCTTCCTCTGTGATCCATCTGTTGTTCCATTTTCCAAGCCACTTATCCTCTCCAGGGTCCCAGGGGACACTGGAGCCTCTTCCAGAGCTCACAGGGTGAAAGGAAGAGAAACACCTTGGACGGGTCATAAGTGCACTGTGGGGCTCTTTTCCACAGGTGCTGTGTCTAAACCATACTGTGATGGTGTCAAGCTTTCAGCACGTTTTGGTGTTCCAATGTATCTCAGTCTGTTTCTGTTCTCTCCACAGTTTATGGCCGGTCGTCCCAAAACCATGTTCATGGAGTCGAACCGGCGGAAAGCTTTTCTGGTCTTTTGTTATTTACAGTCTTGTTGGAGTTTTTATCTTTTTTTCTCTGTATTCTTTATCCGTGTAACCTGGTTCACCTTATAGCTTTCGAGATAAATTTGAATAGGAAACTCCCACTGAAATGCATCGGCAGCCCAAACAGACAGCGGTGCTTGTATTTCATCAGAAAGTAAGAAGGTACTGATGCGGTCAGCTCGGCTGGGGCTCCTGACAAAAACAGATGTAGATATGAGGAGAACCCCCACAACAGGACCTCCATGCTGTGAGGGACCAGTGCCACAGCTTATAGATTTCCTCAGAAACTAACCTCTGACGAAGGGCTGAATAACAGATCACAACAATCATATGTCAGCTGCAGTACTGCAACAGGGATCTATTACAAATAAATTACTTTACTCAGTCTGCTACTCATTACTTTACCTCTGAGGTACTTTCGAAAAAGTCTGTACCAGCTTTATTTAGAAAGAAACAGCCTGTGATGGTGAACACCACTTAAAGGGCATGTCACTATGAAACAAGACATGCTCAGTTTTACAGTAAAAAAATGCCAAAAATAAATCATTTGTCAATAAAAAGCAAAGCTTCCAGAGCTGTTTCTGAGCTACACTCAAGTCTGGCCTGTGCTTGGATCTCTCTCTCCCTCTGCGCGGGGGTTTCTTTATTCATCAGTTTGATATAAGCATGAGTCGATGCTTCAACAGATTGCTCGTGGAGTTGACAGGGCTCCCTGTGCGCATGCTGTGCTGCTTGCATTCACTTCCAAAGTCGCTCATTCTGCCGTCCTAACCCTCCTCCCGGAGTGAGTTCTGTTAGCACGCGTGTAGATGAAGCTCTAGAACGTTATTTTTATCCAGCACAGGCTACTTGTCATCGGCAGAACACTCTGGAGGACCAGCAGATAAGTTCAGAGCATTCATCCATTATCTAAGCCACTTATCGGATTATGGGAAGGTCATCAGTGAAACACAGGGCAGATACAGGGGAAATTAGCATCTCCCATTCACCTGATGTGTGTTTTTGGACTGTGGGAGGAAACCAGAGATCCTGGTGAAAAGCCCATGCAGGCACAGAGAGAACGTACGCACAGAAGACTTATCGCACATTTCGGTAGCTGGTGTCCTGGTGGATAGGAAGCTGCCCCTATAATTCGAAGGGCATGGGTTTGAATCCCTGGACTGCCAGTAGCACAACTGAGGTAATCTTGAGCAAGGTACCATCCCCAAACACTGCTCCCTGGGCGCTGCATCACTGGCTGCTTCACTTGGGTGAATGGGTTGAAGACACAGAAGAATTTTCACTTTCATGTTTCATGTTTTTCACTTTCATGTTAATATAGTTTTATATAGTGATTTTACTTAATGACAGTACAAACAAACATAGCTGTACCCACAGTGGGCTTCTCATCTTTCATATTGTAAGGTCTGGTACAGGAGGTGAAGTGGAGTCTCAATTGGAATCTAATGAACAGTCCCATCCAGAACAAAAGCTAAAGCTCAGTCACTGAAAGAACCCGTATGCTGCACTGAAATCGGACAGAAAACGCAGAGCAGAACGACGGACACTCTGCACTAAACGAGCGCCATTTTGTCCACGTAGCTGAGGGGGCGGGGCTTTCAGCATGTTTTCGAGTTGGATAACGGCGGCGAACAGTGAAATACGAGCCCAAGCGGAAGCGGCTGGTTGGTATAAATGTGAGGAACGTTAATAAAGTTATTGTACTGATGGACACTGCGGTAAAACCGGCAGATATTCTGGCGGCTGGAGAATCGCCAGCAAATGTGAGTCCGTCACTTCCGCTAAGAGCGAAACGGTAGTGTTTAGTTTAGGACAGCACTGACCAGCAGCAGTGCGCACTACTCACTAAACCTCAGTGCACTGACGCTAGTGCACGATTTCAGACACACCCCAGGTTTTCACCCAGACCAATTAGGCACAGATCAGGATCACCTGAATACTAGAAACAGGAACTATATATACCCACTTCTGACATCTCTACAGTGCGAAGTATACTAAGCCTTTCTCATTGTTGTTCAGGTTCCTGTTTTTGACCTGTTTCTGTTTCTCGGACTTGTTTTTTTTCTCTTTTGCCTCATCCACCCTGGCCAGCAGGCATAACAGCATTCCAGTTTTAAATTCACTGCAACTGGCTGATGTTATAGATATAAACAAACATGGGCACAGCTCTGTCCTATATGTCCTATATTTGTTTTATACATTAATTGTCACGGGTGACGCGGCCGGGCACTGTTTCTGAACCCACCGAGGAAGAGCCTCTTGAGGCGAGTCGGGGACAAGCTGGAGCGGTGGAGCGCTGGAGGAAGCCTCAGGCTTCCCGAGCAGCTGGGGACCAGGCGGACGACGGACCCTACATGAACCCACACATCTCCGTCGACGTCGAACCGCGGATCTCCCTCTCGCTTGTAGGCGAATCGGAGACGTGAGGATCCACAAAACCGCCCCGGGTCCAGGATCAGGGATCCGTCGATCCGCCCGCCCCACCAGGAGTCCAGGTCCCCATCATCATCCTCCGACTCTCCACCATTCAACAGCATGCAGATCGTCCACCGACACTCCGTCGGCTCCTCCACGAGCTGGGTCCCGCTTACCTCACTCCAGCTTACCGCACTCAGCAGGGCTGCAGACCCCACCCCTAGGACCAGGTTCTTCGGGGTGGAGCTCCAGCCTGTGGGCTCATAGCCCCATGTGCCTCGTTGGTTTGGGTCAGTGCCTCTTTGGTTAAGATCGGCCCATTTGTCACGGGCGACGCAGCGGTTACCACGTCGCCATGATTTACCCCTTGAATTCCAGGCAGGTAGGCATCCATTTCTGTGATCTCTTTTTTAACAAACATAAACAAACAAAACCTGGCTCGATGGCCGATACATGAAGCACAAAGAACTACACGGTCGATGGACTGATGCCCACGGTGCCCATGAGCTGAACTAAATACTCACAGACAGAAAACCAATCACTGAACATAATCACTTTAACTAAACACAGGACAGCTGAGAACGTGAAACAAGAAACAAAACATGCACAAAATAAAAGTCCCCAAAACAAAACCAAAACAGTGGCCCCTACTGGCCACTGGCCGAGCCGTAACAGTAATAAATTAAGTTTACAGATTAGCTTAGATAATGCCTGGCTCAGTTAATGACCTGCCTGCTGCACTCTGTATGTATGAACAGGAAAAAATTAAGCCAAAAAGCCGTACATTTCAAGCCAGGAACAGCAGGCACAACTGTAAATGTGGAACATTTTTGTGATGTTTTTCAACAAGCAAGTGAGCCTGTTTTGTATAAACATCTATAATGTATTTAAACCCGAGGGCATATTTCATGCATATAGCTGTGCTGTTCACTGCATTTGGCTCGTGAACATACATATATTATTGCAAATCTGTTTTGCATATTTTTGATGCTCAAATTAGCAGACAGTTTTGAAGAATGAGAACTAAAGCCGATTAGTGTCAGCATTCGATACCGATGCAGTGTTTGGACCAGGCCTTCGTTATTTCATTGATATGTAAGAGCAGACTCTTGAGAACTACAGAAACAGAACTTGGGCTGGAGTTCTGGGTGGCTTCTGCAAGAGCTAGAAGGCCAAACCTCCTTTTTATATGAAGCAGAACAGAGAGAGGACTGAGAATGAGTAAGAGATAGGGTGGTGGAGGGGTGTGAAAACTTTGTCACATCAAATGCAAGGTAGAAATGGGAATTTGTCAGCTGTTAGACCGGAGAGAGCTTAATGGATTGCAGTTTGGGGTCATTCTGTCTAGAATGGCAAACCCCTCTTGTGGGACTTTACTTGTGTCATTAAAAGTCATTGACTGTAATGTAAACAAGAATTTAAACTGTGAGCTGTTACACTATATAGGAAAATGTTTTATTTATTTATGTATCTGTTTGTTTGTTTGTTTGTCTGTATGTTTATTTACAATTTACTTTCATATTTAGCCAATTCCAGTTCCACCCACTGGTTAAGGCTCTCCTGAACACACTATGAGCTTCCTCTAAGTCATGGGAAGTGCCACCATATCGTTTTGAATGCTAATCCAGCAACCACTCAACCTGTTTCCTTTCACAAATCCAAACAACGGCTGGAGGAACCGAGGAGGAACCTGGAGCCGAACCTGTGTTCTCCTCAACAGCTCACACGGTATCAACAAATGAAAATACACCTGGGGCCGTATTACAGAAACTTCCTAACTCACAAATCCTATCCTAACTGTGTGGTAACCATGGTAACGGCAGTTTAGGATCTTATTTAGGAAAAAAAAGCCTGTACAGAACAACTGTTCCTAAGTCAATGTTCCTCTCCTAATTTCAGTTAAGAAAGGAGTATTCCAGAAGCATCCTAACCTCAAAACATCTTAAATAAATGTACGGGGCTCTCGCGTTTATGGTACAATCAACAAATGAGCTTCGTTTTCATTTTTTCGCTTAAGGTGATTTTCAAAGAGAAGTGTGTGACTGTGTGGGTGACTGTGTGTGTGTATGTGTGTGTGTGAGAATATGTGTGAGAGAGCGAGCATCTGTGTCCCTATACTTTTGGTCACATAGTTGTGTATGACAGCTCTGTCCCGGTATATTTGTTCATATTGGCCAGTTCGTCTGGCTGAAAGTTTAGAGCAGGGCGTTGTTTAATATCCATTTTTTGGAAGATAGTAACGAAGAGACTCTGCCGATACAGTGTTACGGACTGGAGCCTCGTAAAGCTACAGTGGCAGCAGGTAACAGCGACTTCGTGAGATGATGTGTTGCGTTAGTTGCTAGGTAACAGACATAAAAGTGGATCATCGACGTTAGATCGCTTATTTAGGATTCCTAAATCCAGTTAGGATTTGCTTCTGTAATACCAAATTGAAAAAATCTTACCTTAAATTGTCCGATCTTAACTTTATGCTTAAGTTAATTATTTTACATTTAAAAAAGTGTTATTTCTGTTCTCAATTTGTTTTGGTTTTTTAGTTAAAAAACACAACAAAAAGTACCGATAAGAGTACCGTTAAAGTACCAGACCGATAAGTGGTATCAATAGAAGTAGTAATACCGTTAAAACCTTAACGATACCCATGCCTAATGGAGAGTCAACTAAACGTCTTGAGAAATGTGGATCAATTGACTATGAATTCACATTAGACCCGTATTTTAATAACTATAGCAAACTGATGTTTCTGATGTAGGAGAACAGGAGGCAGTGGCTGCAGGTAGATTGTGATGGAGCATTAGTTCTGGTTCTCATTTTGTTTTTTACTTTGCCAGGGTGGGAAATAGTAGAGTTACAAAATTGAAGCATTGTAGTCTTTATAAAAGAATCAGAATTAGAAATCTTTATTGACCCCAACAGAATTTGCATCAGACGTGAGATTCAAACCCACACCTATTTGGAGACTAGACGAGGCTACTCCGTTTAACACAGGAGTGAACTGCTTTAACATGTTGAGTTGAGTCGAGCTATGTTTAATTCTCTAACAGGGTGAGCTGTGACACCAGGTCTGATCAGTACTAATGGGTAAAATGGAGCTGAACCATTTTATACCATCAGTTATATTGTTCATTTGTCCATCACCATGATTCCTGACTTACTTTAGCAGTATTGTGTATATATATCCTTGCAGCCCTCTGACTAGGGGTATTGTCGGCAGTGCCTGGAGTGCAGTTAATATTTTTCCTTACATATAGTTTTGGCAGAAACTGTTTTGTCTATTTATTTTTTACTCTGGCTTGGGCCACACACTGTAGGAATAAACCAATTTGAAAATTCTAGGCTGATGAAAGCATTTGATGTTTCCAGTTCTGTAACTGATAGATGTAACTCAATACGCACACACTAGGATTTTTTTTTGATACACCATGCTTGATCTTTCTTTATTATAGAGACTAGAGTTTTTGGGAGAACTGTTGGTCTGAACATAGCACTGGTTGTTTGGTGATCAAAATCCCCAAAATATAGTAATGCGTTGTTGCATCCCTAGTATCTGGCTGTACCATCAAGTAAAGTTGGTTCAGCTGATTTCATGTGAACACAACCATTAGGACACAAAGCAAATTGCTTTATTGCAATTTTATTGCAGATTTATTGGTGGCGGATACTCTAAGCAGAGTCAGAAAATATCTGTTCACCCAGTACATTAATGCATCCTCATAGTTGAGCTAAGCCGATTATTAAATATTCTAATCCAAATATTGATCGTAATGTTATGAGGATGTCTCTGAGGATACAAATGAGGCACATGTTTTATTCTGTATCACTACATTTCTGCTTGGGAAGCTTCTGTCTGCTATGCAGAACGGTTTGTGAATAAACACATCATCTCCGTTCCTGCTTAACCACTCTTTACTCTCCCACTCATGCTGTGTCTGTTCTGTCTTCTGTCAATGCTCCCCATTATTCAGATCCTTCTAATGAAATCTGTTACTGATGAAAGACCTCCGCTGGTAAGGTTCTTGGGACTCTAGTACTGAACTCTGCCTGCAATCATGTTCTGAAGTACTCACAAAAATGCTCAATTTTTCACTGTAGTTAAATGCTTATTTTGCACACAGTTTATTAATTGACTCATTAATTCTAGAAATCAGCTTTTTGAATATAGTTTTCCAAATCACATTAAACACATTTGGAGTTTGCTGAACTTTTACTGCTGTTTACATTCTACGTTTGAGTAGTGAAACAATAGGTGCCTTGTTTAAAAATGCCTTTGTGCTGAAGTATGGGCTTCTTGTCATTTTTGTTGGACAATGAAAATGCACTGGAGTAATCTTGGCTTTTTCTTTGTGCTTTGTTTGTTTCAACCTGTTGGTGTTGAGCTTACCAGTAATTTCAGATTGTAAAAAACTGTTGGAATGAAAACGGAATGGTTCTTCAGATGTTAAGAAATTGAATAATGTTTTGAGGCTTTCATTTATTCAGAAAGTGAGGAACTAAATGTCACCCATACATTGCTCATTTAGAGAAGATTTGGTTCACTGAGGTTTTTTGGGGGGCATAAAAGACAGGAATCCCTTGGAAATAATTCCATGAGAGTTCTCTCACTCATTATTCATCCAACTTTGATAATGTGCTGCATAGTCTCATTTGAGGTCAGAGCAGAAGGCCCAGCCCTGTCCTGTCAGTCAGGACAGCTGTTGTGGCAGCCCTGTTGTCCTGTCACTGAGAATAACACATTACAGTGAAGTCTCCTATGCAAAGCCCTTCTATCAGCTACTACTGAGTTGTAAGGCAGGGTCTGAAAGAACAGTAGAAGTGATGAGGTGTCGCCTCTTGCACAGAGAGGCTTAGACATGTGTCAGGATGTGTTAATTTACATGTCGCCCAAGCAAAGCTCCTAATAAAATGCTTGTCTGGAATTATTCTGTTGTAGTGCCAGTGTTTTGCGTGTTTGTAGCTGGAACACACTTAAGTTGTATTTCATTCCTGGAGAAAGACTGCTAGGCATGAGACATAATTGCAGCAGGGAATGACAACCGAAAACACCTCATTGTATATTGAAACTGTTATTTCAAAAACCTGTTAGTTGTTCTGTATACAAAATATTCTACAATCCGGTGTTGCTGTAGTGTTCTGTTTGAGCAGGTACCCGAACGTCTTCTTGTGTGTGCGCTCTGGCAATATTATCCACTATGCTATACACGCACTACATATGAGTGAGGTGGATGCAGCTGAAAAAAGTCATTGTGTGAGCAAGTTTGTTATTTTCTGCAATCTCATAACTTACAAACAAGAAGTGTTTATTAGGGGTGTAACGGTACACAGATGTCACGGTTTGGTACACACCTCGTTTTGGGGTCACGGTTCGTTACGGTTCACGATACAGCAAAGTTAAGCAACAAAAAGTTCTATAGAATGAGGCTTGGTTTGTTTTCCTTTATTTTAAATAAACAGCAGTGTATTAACCAGTAAACACAGGCAGCAGAAGTGTTACGCCGGTAGGTGGCACCCAGGTTTATGATTTACTTGCGCTTTTTGGTCCCTCTGTGATTCCGTATTACTTCCATCACGTCTTCTCCGTCGTACCATGTATTCTCCGAAAGACGTCATGTACTGAACCGTGACCCATGTACCGTGATGGTTCGGTACGAACACATGTACCGTTACAGCCCTAGTGTTAAAGAATGTTTTTTGCAGATTTCCAAGTAAAATGCAGCATTCTTTTGGGTTATTTGTACTCAAGGGGAATGATGGAGTGGTGCCTGATGTTCCGGACAAAGAGCACTTTTCACACCAGACAATTCATTTCTGCTTTGGGAAGCAGCATTTTATCTCTGATAACAAATTCTATGAAAGGGCTGAGGACCTGTAAACAACACAATAAAATGCCACCGTGAATGGTCTGAGAGAATGAAATTAAGTCATGCATTGAACACAATCAGCCACAACACAAAAGAGTTTTTGAATTTGATATTGTTCAAAAGGGGTTGAATTTGAATATGCAGTGCAGTTTCCTTTTCTCTAGACAATGCCTAGCATTAGGGACTGTTTTTTTTTTGGATGGACACACAGATCCCTACGCTGCTCACGGTCAAAAACAGGGTTTCACTCAGATGTCTTTAGTGCCTAAGCAACTTTCAGGTTTTACTTGTCTTAGGCTGACGTATGTCTGTCTGCATGCTGATCTCTACACCAAAGAATGTTTGACTTTAGTCACTCTGCCCCTGCTTGATTGTATGTTCTGTCCATCAGCACGGAGAGGAGTTCAAACTAGGCAGTCTATGATTAAACTCAGTTAAACTCTGTATTGAATAATTAGGGAATGGTTGTGGTGATGTATTACTTAATTAGTTACAGATCATCAGTTCTACAGTTATTTACTGCATAATGAAATTCAAAGCAAAATGTCCCAGGAGTGTTAAATGTTTGTTTTTTAAGTTGGAATTATTATTATTATGATTCAATGCAAGAGCAATGATATTAATTGTAGCTCACATTTTTCACAAAATATGTTTTGAATGTTTTGAGATAAAAATGTACTTCCTGATTACAATCATTAAGTTTGACGAATCAGAAGCAACCAAACACTTATTTAACAACTCAGCTATTAACTTGCTGTCTGACTTCATGCTGCAAACCAGAAAGGGTGCTGTGAGTGAATGTGTTGGCTGATTGCTTGATTAGATCATTTAAAATCATGAATGAAGTTTTGGGAAGCCATTTGCGCCAACAAAGTGTTACTGCTATAATGCTGATTTCCACTATAACCTTAAAACCTTATAGGGTTGGCATATTTGAGATATCCCCCATTAAGTGACAGGATAAATGTGTATACCTGATTTTTACAAATCTATTTTGATTTACCATGAACAAACAATGCTCATAGGCTCTAACAAAACGCTAATGTTTACGGCTTTTTTGGTATTCTGTTAGTGTCAAGTTAGCAGTTATGTATATGTAGATTTAAATGCAACTATATTTGCCAATCATGTGTTTTAAACTTGTAACAGCTATTCAGGTGTCATTCTTTATTTTGTGTGAATCATTTTTAAATTGTTACTCATAATCTGGCTGTTACCAGAAACCAGTGGTCAAGATGAATCAAGTAGGTGTTTGTCATGTCAACCATAAAGACGGTACCTTGTGAAACAAAACATTCTTCTAAGACCATATGCAACACTGAGAACAAAAACAAAATCAACAGACAGCAAGACAGGACTACACAGGATGTGAAATGAGAGTGCAAGACAATAAAAGACAATGATAAGACTGCATACAGTGCAGCTGAAACAAGCAGTAACAGTACTAATTTGATTTGATTATGTAATATGACTGACGCTGTTTTGTAGCAATAGAGTCATTTAAGTGGGCAAAAATGTCCTCATCTGATTACCCAAGTAAACATGTAATGATGTAATGTATTACTTAGCTTGTAAGTGAACATAGTTCTTAAATAGCCACAAAACTTAAATGATTGCTTCATAAACTATGTTGGTTTTATCCAATGATGTGCAATTATCTTTGCATATTTTTATTAATTCATTCATTTTCTATAAACGCTTAATTTTCACTAAGAACCCAGGTACCCGGAGCCTATCCCAGGACTAATGGGATAGAGACTCACCCTGGGTAGGGATAGATATTTATTCATTTAAAATTTTACCAAAAGTCTATTAAGATTTTTATTTTGCTCCTGTAATTTGTATGTTCATTTAATTTTTTTTTAAATACAGTTTGAGTATTTTGCCCATCCTTGTTGTCATTTTAACTGTTTGTACTTTTGCTGGCAGAAATTAATATTGCATCCATCAAATCATTTCTGAGGCATTTCTGTGATCAGTTTGTACTAAGTGTTGTGTAGAGGTTTTACTAAAATAGTCAAAATTTGTGGATTGGTTTCTAAGTGTCAATTTGTGAAGAGGTTTTCCGAGTGGTTCGGCCAGCCAAGACATTTTTCCTTTAAGAAAGTTTGCTTCTCTTATTAGGACTTTTTCACCAATGTCACTGCCATCTGTGTTTAGAAGCTGTGCTTTCACTGAGTGTGAAGGACAGCATAGTGGTCATGGTGGTCCAGATTAGTTATCTGATCTAGATAAGAAGTGGGAGCGGGAAATGTGGAAACTCAGTTTGTCATCAACATGCTATATTTCATACCATTTTTAAATGTTTAGTTAATTTAGTTGTTGCATACTGAATGGATATACAGTGGTATCACATACAGTAATGTGATGTGTATGTAATTTTCTGCTATGTTTAATGCATAATTCGTTTTTTGCATATTGTCAAAAACCAAACTATAAAATGGGCCATAACTTTGCACTGCACTGTTTTTTTTTATTGCAGGTATGAATTTGGAAAACAAACAGTAATGATACAATACATTGTAAAGTGTTTGCTGTAGAGGATGTGTAAAATGGAATTGACCAGGGTTGCCCAAGCGTTTTGCCTGGAACCATAATGTGGTGTGATCTGTTTTATTTAACTTTGCAGACACAGGCATGTGTTGGAATGAATAACTTGTCTTTGTTGGATTACTTTTGTTGATACAGGCGCTAGTTTATGTTTTGCTCCTCGTGGTTTGTGCTTGTTTTGTGATAAAAATCATCCCTGCAGTGATTGGTCCCATGAGTTCAGAAGATACCAACATAGCTCTCATGATGTGATTAAATAAGGCTGCACCCATTGGGCTTGACTGCTCAAGCACATTAGCTGTCAGTTAAGCAGTAAGAAATGCCTTTTAATGTTCTGCAAAAAAGTTCATTGTGCGAGTGTTCTGGTATGGTTCTCAAATATTCCCTTGTTTTAAGTCTAGACCATTGGAGGTAGCTCAGTGGGTAGGATACTAGCCTCTGGACCCATGAGGTCATGTGTTCGAATCCTACCTTCAGCATACCACCACTGGGTCCCTGAGCAAGACCCTTAACCCCAAGTTGCTCCAGGGAGACTATCCCCTGTAGTTAGAGAATAGAAGTCACTTTGGATAAAAGTGTCTGATAAATGCTGTAAATGTAGACTGAATTAATGGTTTTCTCTTAGACAGGCTCTCGCTGACAGTGATGTTTTCTAAGAGCTCTGGTGGTGAGGGAGGAATTTCAGGGAAAGTCAAAGCCCTGCTGTAGCTGATCCCTGAGGGCTCAGCAGTTTATATCCTCCTCCAAGTTTATCTCCAAGTTTTGACCCTTAAATCTAACCTGAGTTACTCAGCCTGCGAACAAGAGCTCTGTGACTCGAGCCATCTCAGACAGGCTGTCAGTACAGTCATAACACTGGCATGCTAAACTAGTCTGAGCAAATGCTGAATGTGCTGCTGTATACAGATTTATCCTACAAATGGAAAAAGGATATTTATTTTCTGGATGAAGAGGCTTTTCAGTTTAGGTTTCTGGAAAACAACCAGAAAAGGGCTAAAAGCATTGGGGTATGTGTGTTGCTTTTGTTTTTTGGTCATCATGGATATTTTCTCTTCTTTGGTGACTTTGTCCCTTAGGCGTTTCTTGATGGTCACTGACTGAGTCATTTTTCTGCTTGTGAGCAGCTGCTGAGGAACATTAGCCTCATATTACAGTCGCTTTTATTTCCCTCCGCCTCAAGCTCTGGTCCAGGGTGAACTGAGCTGGTAAATGGTCTTTGAATCCGTGGCTCACTGACAGCAGTTAAAGCTGACTCACGACTGGACAGGTCTCTTTTACTGTGAGAGTGCAGGCAACATGGGGACAATAATGATAGCATGGAGAGAACAGACCAGTGTTTTGGTCTGTGGCCTTGTCTGTGCCTGTTGGTTTCACTCTGCTATAACTTAGCCCAGCTGTTCTCCAAGCTCATGGAAAATCTCAGAGGAGAGTGTGTGATCACAAAGAGAGCAGCATGCTTGCCTGCAAGCAAGCAAAATAACCACATGTATCTTGATAGTTTTCAATGCATGGCAATCTTTTAACCAGGGCTGTAGGGGCAAGTATCATTGCAAAGACTTTTTGTTTTGGCAGAAGATTTTATTGTGTGGCAAGCATAGAAGGTGGAAACTAAAACCCTGACTTGATGGTAGTTGACTGAGCTGCAAATCTACTTCAGTCTTTTGTCAGAATAATTGTTATATCATCTATTAATCGTATATACGCAGTATCTGCAATACTGTATGCAAATGAGTCTCAGACCAATCAGTATTTCTGACAGGGTGACCAACCACAGCTCCAGAAGAGTTAGTGTGTTCTGATGAATCAAGGTTTTCATGTAATACAACGAAAGTCTATTTTGGCTCATCTTGAACCATTAAAGGGTGGGACTAAACCACTTTATTCAGAATAAGGAGATATATTTACACATGGTTTGTGACATCACAGAAACAATGATTTGAAAATAAGCTGTTTTGTAGCTTATTTTCCACATATGAACTGTATGGATAGTAAATGTACCATTTGAAACATATTTAGAGACTTTGTAATGCCAGAGAAGTGATGGGGGTCCTTTTAATATCTTGAAAGCCATCGTAATCATATGTAACAGTGAAAGTACTGATAGTTTGTCCATATCATGCAGCCCACCTTTAAATACTTGATTTTTGCAGTTCAATAAGGAATCTGGGAGGTTGTTGTGTTTGCCAGGAGAGGGTCTTTTTAAGGCATCTACATAATTTGCTATGCAACAAAGAAAATTAAATGACATTGAAATAGTTTCTATTTAAAAAATCTTTTGTTTTGTGTTCAAGAAGGAAAGGTTCACGCCTAAGAATGATCATGATCATTTGGAATGTCATTCCAAATCTCTGCACATTCTTGATTAATGTGCTTTGCTTATAATCTTGTCTTAATTCTTTGAGTGTACAGTAATGTTTCCACCCTTTTATAACTATACAGAATTTATATGAAGGATGACTGGATGCAGCGTACCTCTCCTGGATACAGAGCTCCAGTGTGGGTCCATTAGCACTGCAGCGTAATGGGGACACACAGATCTCATGGGATGCAGAATAAGCTTATTTTACAGGTGGGGGGGTGGCTGCCTAGCAACAAGCCCTGCCCTCTCCTAACAAGTGATGAGAGAAAGATGCACTAAAACACTGCCAACAGTTCAGAAGATGTCATTCAGTAACCTCACAAACGCGACAATAAACCCTTTTTAAAGTGGCCAAAAACTTCAGACTGGCTGTCCTTATTTGCCAAGTGGGGTGCGAGACATTTCTGTTAAGAATAAGTAATAAACAGCTGAGTCTAGCTTTTCTGTTGGTAGCCTGCCATGTCCGCACTGTTAGCATTACAGTCCAGTGATAAAGGGACTTTATTGTTTATTTCTAAATGTATGACCTGACTGCCATAAATGTATTTTTAAAAATACTTTTACTTTTATGACCCTCGTAAAACAATGTCTTATCAGGCAACTTATTAATAAACATTACATGCATTCATTTCTGTGAGGAGGATTTTAGAGACTTGAAACTTTTTAGATATCTGGTTCTTATCACCACTGCTGTAAATCTTCTGATGCAGTAAGTTTCTGTAGAATGGATAATTTGTAGAATGGATAATTTCACTTAAACCTGACTTCTTGACAATATAGTTGTGCGTATTGATGATGTAATTATGGTGTTTTGTTCTTCTCTTCTTATTTTGGAAAGTCCACAAAGTCCACTAGGCTGAATGAGAAATTGCAATTTGCTTGTCGCAACAGCTACAATTTTAGACTATCAACATCCACAGTTTAAGTTTTAAAGAGAAGAGTCTCAGCCCAATAACAACAAACCTCTTGGTTTCATTTGACTAATCAGTAGCAACAAGGACCAGCTAAATGAGAGGTTGGTGGAAATGATATGCTATCATATGTGCTAAGTGTTGGTGTACAAAGCACTGTAACAGTGCTGTTTTCCGCTAAAGTTAGCTTCTAGCTTTAACACAGATGTTTCTGTAACCTTTGAATAATATTTTTCATGTATTACATTGGTAGGTTGTTGGGCAAAAAAGCATTTCAAACAACAGCAGGCTTATAAATACATGCCACTAGACAGGGATTTCTGCTGAAGGTTTGTGCTAATATTTTGACATGTTTTGAGAATTAAAACTCATCTGAGGGGTGTACAGTTCAGTGGCTGGTGTCCGAGTGGTGTTTCTGTGATGTATGGAGGGAGGGACTTTGACTGAGGCATTACTTTGAAACAAGAAGGCAGTTTTAATTCTGGTGCTGCAGGATAACTGGTGTTGCAGCAGTCAAAATCTGTCCTGCCTTGTGGAACTTCTAGCCTGAGCTACCAGCTTGCACAATCAGCTCATCAATGTGGTTTAACATTTAGCAATGTTAGCTATTAACATCTTTGGTAATGCAAACAAGTTTGTTTATAATGGTGCAATGGGAGCAAATGTTTTAGTTTTGTTTTGCATTACCTGCAGTTACTTCAAAAGCATTAGCCTCTTTTCCTTCTAGTGGACCTCAAGTGTGAAAATGAAAGTATGATCATGTTTATCTGTTTTTATGAGGTGTCATGTACATTGCTCTTGACTTACATCTTCACCACTGTTTATGAATGATCTGAGGCTTTTTTTGGTCCTAAGTATGAATATTTTTTTTTTCTTAAGATGGTTTCTCTCCTTTTTTTAATGAAAATTTCAGCAAGATGCCTGTTTTTACCATGTTTGATATTTTATAGACTACCAATAAAGGTTTGCAACTTAATGAGTAGAAAATAATCACTATGTTGGTAGGAATGATAGTTTCATGCTGTATCTCATGATAAGTAGACTTGGACTTCAAGGGGTTAAACTCTTGTTGGGGGCTATTAGAAACAAAGGCTCAGGGGAGACAATACCTCTCCTTTCCCAGGCTCAGTGGTGGAAGTGAGAGATAAAAATAGCTTTAAAGAGTGTGTAGAAGGCGAACGAGAGACAGGCAGAGGAAGGTTGAGACTGCAGACCGTTGAGACGAGGGTTTACCGTCTGTCTGTGGGGAGCAGGCCAGTGACTGTGGCTAGGCGTGGCAATAGTGACGGATCGAAGAATAGTAATGACCGATCGATGAAGCAGAAGAAGGTCTTGTGATCGTACCATCACACTGGCAGGCAGGATTGCTAAAGCTCTGCATAGCATATTCCACCCTAGCCATATGAATCTGGCTGCTAGAAGAATATGTTTGTCTTGACATCTGTGTAGGCTAAGGAGAGAAAGACGATCTGCAAGAGCATGCATGTGTTAATGTGAAATTGAGAGACTTGGTTTAATATTAAATTAGTCTAGCTCTACTTGAATGCTATGAAAAGATTTAAAAAAATAAATGAACTATTGAGAAAAGGTCATTTCCTTTGCTGCCTGCAAGCCATTTAGTTTTCTTTCAGCTGATGTGGCTTAGCTGTCTCACAGCTTGCTTTTTTTTAAGGCATCTCCATAATTACTGTAATTCTCTGTTGTCTAAGAACAAAGGATCAGGATTATACCTTCAAACCCATCTGCCGATGGAGCCCGTGTCTGTGAGTGCTGTGTAGGTGCAGAGAAGTGTATTAGTGACTTAGGTGAAGCATAGGATGGTTGTAATAAAAAGATTGATGAAAAGATGAAAACAGAGTCATCAGTAGAAGCACATTAAAGATGTATTTATTATGTAACTCAACATTAGATCCATTTGAGACCTGAATGTACAAATATGTTCAAGGTTACTTTCATTGTCATCAGCAACTGTGTACATGTGCAAAGTAAGATGAGACGACGTTTCTCCATGGACCACGGTGCATCATACAACATTCAGCAGAGTGCAGGTTGCAACAGACAGTCGACAATACACAGACAATCAAGATTCCAAGTGTGAACATTACATACTGGATACCTGTCCTGAACAAGCAGCTTGTAATAATGCTGGGGTGCTAAGAAAAAAAAAGAGCTAAACTGGGACAGAGTTAACACCATAACTGGGACAGGTTGCTTTTCTCCAGAGTGAGAAATCTGTAGTCATGATGGAAGAAAACAAGCTAAGAAGTAAAAGAAAAATATTGCCACTTCTCTGACATTTCCTAACAAGGCAACGTGTGTGTGTGTGTGTGTGTGTTAAGAAAAATGAGGACTGGACAGAAGGGACAAATTTTGTTTTGATTTACTTAACCATGTTCCACTTATTCTACATAGGTAGCAGCAGCATTCAGATACAACAGAAGCACGCTTACCTGCCTCGCATTATTTCCATCATTAAACTGTAGCGCACATTAGTTAGTTTCAGAATGATAAACAGGCTCATTGCTAATTACGTGGTTCCAAACATGACTAATTCCAATTTTACAACCCTGACACAAACGTGACAACTCTTTGATTGGTCTGCAGCTGTGTGGTAGTGAGATTATCCGTAAACATATTGTACAGTTGCTTAAGAGCCTTTTCAGCTGTTGAATGGTTCTTTGCCTAACATACAGATTCAGACTCTACCTGACCTTTTTGCATTGGTACCAAATTTGGGGAAATTCCCCAGAAATGCCCAGCCATTGGCACTGGTATCACTGGTTCGGTTTTCTTTGTTGCATTTAACTTGTGTGTTTATTTTAAGGTTAATTTTAGAGAATTAAATTTACATAGTCCTGCTTTATGGTTGTAAATGTACACTGTAATTGCCTGTTATACACTGCGTTGTTTATTTTGTCTTTAATAGGCCTACTTTAGATTTGGTGGAATTTCAGACTATGTACTTTTTGTTTTGGATGCGTTTTGTAAAAGTATTACTTTTTTGCTTCTTCTAGCTGGCCTTGCTGGGAATGGATATTCTGTCTGCCTTAGTGACAAGATTGCAAGACCGTTTTCGGGCCCAAATTGGAACAGGTAAGATAGGAGTATAAATGTAATACATTTTAAAGTAAGACAAGTTTGTCACTGTGAGAAATGCTACACTAGGAGATGTACATACTGGAATTGTGTTTTCTGATTCACATGTGACAGCTTACAAAGTCCGGGTTGCTTATGTTTTGTTTCCTCTGCTTTCAGTTTTACCTAGCTTGATTGATCGCTTAGGTGATGCCAAAGACCAAGTCAGAGATCAAGACCAGACACTGCTGCTGAAGATCATGGAACAGGCTGCTAACCCACAGGTAGCTGAAAATATGGGCAATGAAAACATGACTATAAGGTGGTGAAAACAAGTCTAATGGAGAATGAAAATGGGACATAGCTCTGTTACAGATTAAAACAAAGAATTTTAACAAAGAATTGTCTCAAGATTATGTGACACATTTTGATATTTCACGCTAATATTACCAAGGATTTAGTCAAGATTAGTCAAAATTCAGGATTAATTCATATAAATCATCATCAGAAACTCTCAATTGGATTTCAAAAGCTGGTTTCTTTTCAATGTAGCAGGAAAGAAGAAAAATAGTCATGCTGCCACATTTTGGTAGTCTTCTGTGGTTTGATTGTTGGAGCATCACTGAATACTGTGTAGTACTTAAGTGTTGGAAAATGTGTGTCCAAAGACTTTAGTTAATGCGCAGATTTCACTTGGTTAATGAGTGATATCCTTAATAGGATTAACTGATATGAAATTGAATTTAAACAAATGCGGTTTTGTAATTGTCCTTGCAGTACGTGTGGGACAGAATGCTTGGGGGATTTAAACACAAAAACAACAGGACCAGGGAAGGAGTCTGTCTTTGTCTCATCACCACACTAAACTCGTAAGTCTCTGTTGCTTTCAATAATGACTGTCTTTGAAACAGTCTTGTTCACTTAAACAGTATGATTTTCAAATCAATTTCGATGGAGAATCTCACAGACATGAATCAAAAGTGGACATAGTCTGTGTTAATCTGTGCATTGTGACCTTCTTGCGGGTATCCATGAGGTCTGCTATCTTAGATTTTAAGATATGATGTGAATTTGCAATCTTGCATCTAAAAATGTTTCTAATACCGAAATATCAGTAATACTGCCGAAAACAAGTTGCTGTGATATTATGATGTTACTGGGCTAGGTCACACACTAAATCTGTTCCCTATACATTGACATGGACTAAATGTCTTTTTGTGTCTCTTCTCTTTCAGATATGGTGCCCAGGGCTTAACCTTAAGCAAAATCGTACCACATATATGTAATCTACTGGGAGACCCCACAAGTCAAGTATGTTCTTTTTTTATGTGAACATTAGTTTGAATATGTGCATGTTAACACCTCAGTGTTCCCTTATTTAAAATGAAGAGAATTAGAAATCATTTGATTAAATTGAAGATACACTTCATGCAGTCAGTTTAAAAGGAAAACTGTTAGCTTTCTCTTTATTACCAAAAAGCAATGTCTGTTCTTCTTTGAACCACTCTGCCCCCTGATGGTTATGTTTAGCTAATGCATGATAGTCATTATGAATCCTCATAATTTCAAGGGAATTATTTGCATAATTTAAATATGGAAATAATGTGTACTTTGTTTACATTTAATACCAGTTAATAGAAAACTAATAATAAGAGGAAAAAATAGCTATGGCATATAGTGAAAATTGACATTTTACTTTGAGGTAGAAATGTGTAACTTGTACTGCAGGTGCATTATATTCGTAAAAGGGTTATATTCTGTGCTACACCAGTTATTTACTTGATCTATATCTGTACTGTGTGGATGTACTCTTTGTATTGTACTGAAACCCTCCCCTCTGTTTTACCAGGTGAGGGACAGTGCCATGAATTGCCTTGTGGAAATATACAGACATGTTGGAGAGAGGGTTAGGGTGGACCTCAGCAAAAAAGGATTGCCACAGTCAAGGTGAGAGACTTTCCTCTTTTTCTTTGGTTTCTATATTAATTTTGGAATCTTATCCATGTACATTATATATTTATGCAGTGTATTCTATAAATTAATTTAAAACAATAATTCCAAACCATTTCAGAGGAAAAGTATAGCATGCTGCTTGGGATGTCTGAACTCTGTAATGGTACTGTTACGTAAACTGAGGCACAATTTTACCATTGTCTTCAAATGGTCAGCATAAACATATGCTTGACATCAGAAGTGTACTGTGTTCATCCACATAGCAAATTTTAAGGTGCACCGGTGCAGAACACCTACGCCACTCTCATACTTACCTTGTTTAGTGCAGAGCAATCAAACATTTTCTTCAGTTTGGTTTGGCTTTTAGAGCAAGAGCCACAATTATGTTAAATGTTAATGTGTTTGGTTGTGGACTCAAATGTCTGTGCTTTTTAAAACTTTTGGAGTGATACAGAGCGAGTTTAAAAAGCAGTCATGTCTTTGTCTGTTCATCTTATCTGCACGGCATCTGCAAGTCCAAAATTGTCTGTCATGGTCCCTAAGCTATTTGTAATGGCTGATTTTAGATTTACTTAAGAAAACAATTAGATTAGTGGCATTTTCTTGGTGGGTGCTCATTTGGCCCATACACCTGCGTCCATGGTTTGTGGATCCGGTTCTAATCCTTTTAATCCTTTAACTTTAAGTAATTGCTAATTGCTACACAGTAAGCATAGGTTGTATTATGATCCTAAGTTATTTCACCCAGTCCTGCTTTTATGCCTATCACTACAGTTACTATGACAATTTTTCTATGACATGTCCAAACAAATGGTTTGGAGCACAGTACTGGAAATGTGGAGAAAACATTAGTAGGCATCTATTTGAGAGTACTGTTTATCTCTGCTGCATTGGGGGTGTATGCCAAATAATCTGATTTAGAACCACACAGGGCATTTGCATAGATTTAGAAAGAGATAGATTTGCATAGATTTTTTTTTTAAGCCATTAAATGTATTAGGGTTCAGAAATCAGGTTGCTGTGTATTTCATTCACATTTTAAAAGAAGCTTGTTAACCACCACATGTATAATACAAATTGTATCAGATTTGTCGCTGTCATCACAGCTTTGGACACTGTTAATTATTTTGTAAAAGTATTACATAGTTACTTAACATTGGCCTACTTTAAATTTTAAAGTAATATAGTGTTATAACTAGTGCTGGGCCGTTAACGGTGTTAACGCGCGATAAAAAAATATTGACGTGAACACGATCTTAACCCAAACTAACAATTCATTCACCAAATGCTCACATACCTGGCAGTGCAGTGATACATTAAATGTATTCACCTACTTCTGGAGGCTTGAAGAATGTTGAATTCGCAACTTGTTTAGGGACAATGTAGCTGTGTTGATTTGCAGTTTGGAGACAGAGTGTTAATGACTCATGTCTTTGTTAATAATAAGCTTATGTGCTAAGTGCTGCTCTTCCTATGGTGGAAGTAGAGGCAACCAGCTCTAACAAGAAGGAGAAGCTTTTCTCATACAAGAATTTAGACATGGAGACTCAGACGAGATGTGTTGTGTGTGTAGGGTGGCGACCTGTCCGAACTGGTCAAGCCTCTCTGACCTTCAATGAACACTGAGCATAGCTCCCTGTCAGAAGCCTTCAGTGCAGGCTAGTGCACCAAGACCTGTTTGGCAACAGACAGTCCAAAGGTCGGTTAGCCAGCATCCAGCACAAGCTGGGGCAGCCAGCTCAAAGATGCAGTTCTGCTGAAAAAGGATTCCAGGAGGCATAGATGCAGAGGATTTTGATGGAAAAAGTCTGTGAGACCACATTAATTCCCTTACCTCAATCCATTCAACTGTCCATGGCGGATGTTGATGGTAGAGATGCCGAAGCACACCACCTCAGTGCGCAGGATTTGTGTAAATGTGACCTAGAGCGATTAGGTTGCTTCCAAGAGCCAGGCAAGCAGTTTGACTGCTCTTCTCAGTATTCAATGAATGCAAAGAGGTCTCCCATTCTCTACCAAATATCCTATTCAGGTAGAATCAGTGCAAGATTGTGTTGATGTGGAAGACTAAATTATCTCAGCTGGTGATAGCCTTCCAAGCCGGAGAACAATAGCCTCTATCAGTTCTCCACGGCCGAAAAGTCATGTTATTCAGTTGCTACAGGGCTCTCATTCAACATCTCTGCAGGAGATGACCACTTATCCAAATTTCGTCTTCTGGGATAAAATATGTCGTCCCTAACCACACAGGTGTGCTGCTTAGGCAACTGGGCATCATGGATTTCATTCTCTCATTCAAAAAAAGTTGTCAACTGCAAGGGCCTTTTCATTTACATTTACGGCATTTATCAGACGCTTTTATCCAAAGCGACTTCCATTCACTACCTACAGGGACAGTCTCTCCCTGGAGCAACTTGGAGTTAAGGGTCTTGCTCAGGGACCCAGTGGTGGTTTTGCTGAAGGCAGGATTCGAACCCATGACCTCTTGGTCTGGAGGCAAGTATCCTACCCACTGAGCTACCTCCACTATCACTACCATGCAAACTAAACAAACCTGTGAGCAAAACAAAAGGGAGGGTGAAGCTGAAAAGCGTCCATTCCTCAACCTTTACTCAGGGGTTGTATGCTGGCTTTTAGGGTCCCAACGTGCTAATGTCTCACACAGGCACAGCCCAGGCCTTTTGACAGATGATCTGCTTAGTCTAAACTCTCTCACCCTTAAAGCTACCCTGGGGCAGTTCCTGTTATAAATATGTATATCATCCAGGCTTGATGCCAAGAATGTTCTAGAAACACACTTTGTGTACAAACAGAATTGTGATGTTGTAAAACATTCCAAACCCAGTGTTGAGCATTGTCCCTGTCACATAAGTACATTTGTAATGCAGATTGATTATGGATGGCAAATTGGGATGCATCTCCCATTTTCACCAGCAGATGGCACTCATGGTGTCAGAGAAACCTCTGTGCACGTTTGATGAAAACAAACTTGGATTTGCATGCCCTAAACAAACACCTCAACATTCAAGTTCTGGATTCTGACAAACTTTTTTCTACAGTTCATGGCCAAGGCAATTGGTTCACTTCCTTTAACTCTCAAGACGCATAATTTCACTCAACTCATACTATCCCCCAGAAAGGTTGTAAAGAGAAAAGGTTGTATGTCTTTTGAACATATCTAACACACTTTCAGAAGAAAAGTTTCAGGCTATGTCACGCTCGGACTCTTTGCATTTCCATCCCTGACCTTGATACCTCCAGCTCTATCCAGGGCCAGACATGTAGAACCACTCCATGGCCACATGGGATTTGTCATTTGTTCTGATTACTTGGTCATGCCCCTTTTTAAATTCTCTAAATTAAGTAGACCTCAAAATGTATCTGAAATCATCGCTCTTGTTGGCTTTTCTGTCGGCATAAAGTGTGGTATTCATGGGCTGGTGCAACTGTCGTGCACTCAGTTCAACTGGGTCTCTGAAGATCTATTTTTAAGACCCAATCCGGCATTTATAGGTTAGATGTCACTGCACCTACTGTATTCAGTGCAGGCTCATCTGAGGAACAGGGCCCCCTGGTCAGGCTGTAAATCCTCCAGACAGTTGGTAGTTGGCATTTCTCCTAGTGAGCTACCGAAGCACATTCTTGAAAGAGGACTTTAGGTTACAAATGTAACACATGTTCTCGGATAGGTAACTTTGTTTTACCACGATAAGGGGGAAAAACATTTAATGTGTTTTAATGGTCATTTGAACTTGATATATTTGGTGTACCTCTAGTCTATGCAGTAATACTTTGATTGGATGCACCTTTAACAGCTTAACTTACTGCCTCTGTCCTTTTAGGAGCATCTGAATGTGTAGAAAACCTCTTTCTATCTCTCTAAACTGCACAGAAAACATTTCTATTAATAGTTTAATCCAGATTTGCACTCTCAGTAAGTCATATGTGCTGTTCCATTCAGCACAGCAGTACCAACTTGGAAAGAGTTTTGCAGAAATAGGAAAGGTACAGTTTTCATGCTCAGTGCCCCAGGGAAGAATGTCTGAGTCATTCCTCTCAGACTGAGCTGTAATAGGGTGTAGGAGGATTTTTCTGGAGGTGTCCAGAATGTGAATCTCTTGCTTTCAGGGTGCACACAGGGGCAGGGTTTGATGATACATAGTAGGCCCATTTATTCAGGCTTACATGCCATACCACTGGCTACTTGGCTTCAATAAGGCTTGGATATTTCCCCAGTGCCGTGACCTTAGCCCTCTTTGCAATGTGTAATCTTCATTGGGCAAGCTTGTCGAAAAGTTGCTTTAATTATTCACATTGATTACAATATTCAATATTTCTGACTGTCAAATTAATGGTTTCATTTGATTTCATGTCAATTGTCTTTGGCATAATTTTGGCATTTAGTATTGTACAGTTTAGTTTAGCACAGTTGAGTATAACATGGAAGGAATTGTAGTTTTTTAATTATATAATGTAGTGTTTAAATACAATATGTATATAATATGTATCATTTCTAAATTCTGGCTAGTGTTTTCCATGAACAGGTTAAAAATGATTCAGTGATGGTATTTGCACATTCCACATTTATTCATTCATTTAATGTCTGCAGAAACACAGATATACTTGAAAAAATGGTAGCAGGCTCACCTTGGTATATACTGTTCTTGTTGCCAAAGATAGCCTGTTTATACAACAGACGTAGCACTCTCGTCATATGGACATGGTTCTGAGAACACGGGGGCCGTGACGTTACAAGACAGGCTATTGTCGTCCTACTGTAAACTGTTGCTTTACGTAATAGCAAGTTTGCAAAATTAACGTTATTTGAGTAGTGATTTTAGTTAGTGTAGAAACATTTTAGGGAAGCTCTTTGTTTTTCTGATGAAATAATGATGCCATCCTGTTTTTCTTTATTCTTTTTCCAGACTGAATGTAATTTTCAGCAGATTTGATGAAGTCCAGAGATCTGGGAATATGATCCTTTCATCAGGTAAGATTTGTGGATCCTAACAATTCTAACAAATGTGCATTTTTTTCTGTCTGCATAATTGACTCCATTCAGTCAGCAACACTTTACTTAGTTGAACCTTAACTGCATAGTTGTCTGTATTTAGTTGAATACAGCTAACAGTTGTTCTGAGAGCTTTATCATAAATATGAGTTTTTAGTTGGCAATGGGATGTTATCATTTTAAAACTCATTTATAATTTTATTTTTGTAAGAATCTGAAGTCAACGCTTCCTTGAATTACTATTGCTGTGTTTGTCAAACTTTCAGTTTAGGCTCCTTGTAGTGTCTGTAGCAGTTAAACTGATTAGCCACAGTCACTGACCGGTGAAGTGAGTATTATTGATTATCTTGTTACATTGGCACCTGTCAGAGGCTGGGTCATATTAGGCACCAAGTAAACAGTCACATGATGTGGTGGCACCAGGACAGGGTCTGTGCGACTGTAACAGTGGCCAGATTGTCTAGATGACTGGGTCAGGACTTGTTGGATATTCCTGTTATGTATTGCTTAATATGTAGCAAAAGTGGTACAAGGAAGGTTTACCAGTGAAGGTCAAATGTGATCATATGAAATGCGCCTAGCCCTTGATTTATACTGTCTGCACTACTGAACCCCATACAATTCATCATACAGTGATCGTAGAATTGTAGAATGTTGCAGCTTATAGCCTAGCTAATTGTACAACATTATATTTGTGGAAGTTAAGTGAACCCTCTTTACAGTGTAATAAAGTGTGCTTCGTCTTCCTTTTCCATTTCTAAGTGACACAATATTGGTATAGTTTTTATTGATATTAATTACATTAAATATTTCTTCTGAAGGGCTGGTTACACAGCTTTCTCACTAAGAGAAATATGTGTAATTAGGGCTGGGCTATTTGGCCTAAAATCAAAATCTCGATTAATTAAACATTTTAACTCGATTACGATTAATGAACGAGTTATTTATTTATTTATTTATTTATTTATTTATTTATTTTTGCCCTCATAGTTCACTGACAAGTTGCTCAGTTGTCTGTGTTTAAGCTCTCCATACTCGACATGTCGGCAGAATAATGTAACATAACAGAGCGGGGTCACGTGACTCCACACGCGGTTTTTAAAGGGAAAGTAGTCAAAATAATCGACCTGGAAAAATGTGATCAATTATAGGTTCTGAATGTCGATTTCGATTACTTTTCGATTAATCGCCCGGCCCTATGTGTAATCTTTAGCATTTGAGTTGAGTCTTATATCTGAGATGCTAAAATGCTAGTACTAGTACTAAACTTATTTCTAATGGAGCTTTTGGCCATTTCCTAGCCTCAAGGTCATTCTCCTTTTCACCGGCAGGGTTGTGTGCATGTGTGTGCGCCTGTCCCTCATGTTTGTTGTTGGGCTTTGGGCCAGGGTTGCAGACTGCCCTGTATTTCAGTAGTGAAGTTTGCCTGCTGGAGGGGTCATTATGGGCTTCATATGTCACTTCCTCTCAGTGCTGACTGGAGTAGTAGATGAAAAATCCAAACCAGTGCAGATGGCTTTCAGTTCATGTATAGTGTCAAAGAAGTGATTCTCTGTGGAGCCAGAACTGCGGTGTTATCAAGCAGATGTTTTTGTTTTATGTTGTTCAAAGTGACACTGTTGTGTCAAACCAAAGTATTATTTGTATTCAGATTTATATGCTTGGAAATTAATGAACAATGTATAACAAAGGTTATTAGGTTCTAGGGTGCAAAGTAATCTATTAATACCTTAGTGTGGAATTTATTGCATCTCATCATTGTGTATTTGAGACTATGACCAACCTAAGCCTGCTGCAACACAGCAACAGTGTTCAACTTTTGCCAAGACCTGCAATGACATACTCGCACTTCTTTGCAATGAAGACAAATAGCCTGAGCTGCTAAACATGCCATTATAATAAGAGACTTACATTAGAAGTGCTCAAGCTGTGTTGGTTCCCTCATGGTTGCCAGGAAACCAGTTTTGCTTCACAATTCTGGGGCACCTGCTTCATTTCTAATTTTCGAGAGTTAGTCTGAATAGTTCTTGCGTTTGACATATTGACACAGAAATTTTAAGTATCCAAACACAAAATGTTTTGAAACTGAGATTAAAACCAAGTTGCATAGCACTGTTTGCAGCCTTGTCTTTCCATATAAATCTATGCTTCTCGGTGTTGGAGTTAGCAAGTTAAATGATGTAACTGTAGCAGGACACATCTTTCATTTGCACTGTTAATATTCCATGCAGTTATAAATCTGCTGTCCTGGGCCTGGGGCATCCGGACATTTAGCTTCCTGTGGAGAAGCAAGGGACGTGTTTTGCTCACTGATACACACTCACTCCCCAGGTGCTTCAATACAGTTATATACTGAAGCAAATGGGAGAGCACACAGACGAAAATGATTATTTATGTAGAAACAAAATTCTAGCGCACGATGTCTCCAGCCTTTCAGTAGGAGAGTGAGAGTGGGGTGGCTTTTGTCTTGGTTGCAGTCACAAGACTGGAGCGGTAGGAAGGAAAGGGAGGGAGGGACGAGAGGGAGAGAGAAAGAGAGAGACTGAAACAACTAGGGCAATGCTTTCTTCGTGTTCGCTGGTTCCTATATGAGTGAAAAAGGCGCTTGTGCAGTGACAACAAGGGAAGGTAAGGACTGGTACAGAATACCGTTTATAGCTCAAGGACAAATGCAAGAAATGTATGGCAATGAATCCTTAAACTTTGGGCAGCTACTCCGAATGAGTGTTTGGCAAAAAGCAGGCGTTCTGCATGTAAACATGTCTTTGTTGATTCTGTAGTCCTGCTTTTCCATCAGTCACCAGTCTTTTTTTTTTTTTTTTTTTTTTTTAACCATAGCAAGGGCATTGTGTTAGTGATTAATAATGACGCTGTAAAGTTGATCCACCCTCAAACTGAGGACCAGCTGTGTTTCTGATCTGAAATGGAAGGGAATAGATTCTTCTTTACGTGACGACACTAATATTGTAGGGGATATCTTTAAAAATTGATGACATGTAAATTCACAGTGCCTTCGACTATTTGGTCTCTAAAATTTTGAATATGTTCACGTTAATGCTGATGCATTCTATTCCATTAGATCTCTTCGAGGATCTTGTGGTTTCTATGCTTATTTTAGTACCTGGAGCTCCAAAATGAAGCGCCACCTCAAATAAACATAGACACTAACACAAACAGCTCTGCTGCAGATCTTTAGTGAAACTGTTTGTGCTGTATTTTTCAAAATGGGGGAAAATTCTCCTTTTAATGGTTCATATAGTGGGGGGATTTATACAAGTTGTGGGGTTAACTACATGTCTTATGTCATTTCATTTCACCACTCTCCTAAAATGTGAATTATGTACATTGTGAACTATACATATAATTTCCTCATCTGTTTAAGCTGTGCCCGTGGCCGTTCTTGCAGTTCCCCCATCTCCTCTGCTTTATTTTATTCTACTTAACAGCTTATTAAAAACATGAGAGCATCTTCTAAAACTTGATGTATCTGCATTCAGCTTTTTGAAAAAAGGGCACTTCAAATAGCCAGTTCATTCTTTGCTGTAAAATAGGCCAGTGGTCACCAACCCCTGGTCCTGGAAATCTACCCTCTTGAGAATGCTGATTCCAGCTACAATCTGCATCACCTGCTCTGACTAATGGACTTCTTCCGAAGTCTCTGATTGGCTGGAGTGTTCAGGAAAAGGGATGGAGCTGCAAGTTAGATGCAGGTTGGAGCTGAGCAACAAAGTACATCTCCAGGAGAAGTGACCACTAAAATAGGCAGTTTCACAAAACCCCTTCATTTGCTGCTCACACTGCAACTGCACAGCTAACTACACACTACTATTATCTCATTCTTTGCTTAACCTGCCCACATTTTCTTTTTAAGGCTATATGAGGAACACCCCTAAGTTGACATTTTTTTAAAACATTGAATAGTAAATGGTGCAGCATTCTCCATTTTATAGAACAGTTCACCGTTCGAACCACAGGTGTATTCCGCAGCAGCTAGGCTGAAGCTCTTTTGACCACTGCTTACCAGTAACATTACTGATACCTGTCTGAGGCTTCAAAGAATTTCTTTTCTTTTTCTTTTTCTTTTTATTTTGGACAGGTTTCACTTCAAATGATGTAAAGGTAATTTTTAGCCTGAGGTCCATGTTTTCTTGCTTTCAATCATTTGAAACCTGTATCTGTATGTGATGTCCATATACAGAGGAGGCTCAGTGCCTTGTTGAAAGAGGGAGTGTGTGCCAGGGTTGTCCATGTTAGAAGTCAGCCTGTCTGATGCAGTGCCTCCATCTAGCCGTCATGCATTATTAGACATCTCTGTATATGGTGCATGAATATTCTGCATTAGAAGTGCTAGTTTTGCACCAAGTTAAAGAAATTCTGTGAATTACCAGCAATCCTGCCCGAAATTCAGGCCTTTTTCTGTTTGACCTTTTAATCAATAATTATCGATTAATCAATCAGGAAGTTCCAGCACTATTTGGCTGTATTATCATTTATCATGTCATTTGTTTTAGGATTACTAAAATGGTGTTAAAGGTTATATTTGTCATTTATCATGCGTCATTTATTTTACATGGATTTTTAAAATGGCATTTTTGTTTTTAATGAGAAACCTTATGAGCTGGAAACACTCATGTCATGCAGTTCTGTTGGCCATTGGTCTCTGATAAATGAGGAGTCCCTGTGGCATTGAATCTTAAGCTTTTGAACCTGTTGTTAAATGCTACTGTCAAAAATACTTGGTTTACCAAAATAACTACAACAGTTAGGCTACAGTTCTGGTGTGTTTTGCAGGTGGTGAGAATACAAAAGGCACATCATACACATTACACATGATGTTGAATTCTGCACCTGTCTCCAGTGCCGTTATGCTCCTTTCAGTTATTCTTGTGTATTTCTGTGGACCACCCTTGTTATTTCCTGTGTTTAGTCACCATGACCCTCCCTTGTTATAGACAAGTTTCATTTGTCTCTGTCTGTTTTGTCTGGCTTTGACATGAGGAATGTAAAAACAGACTCTCTTGCTGTCTATTTTTGGAGAGGTTTCATATAGATGAGGGTTTATTGTTACCACCGGCGTAAAAGTAAGCTATATTGGTGTGACAGATCTGAAATATATTTGTGACATCACAAAAATCAGGAGGGGCGATTTTGGACTGCTGTCCATGTATCTCCTCTTCTCGTCCTTTTCTTTATTAATATTTACTGATGAAATGCATGAAATAAGTTCTAACTTAAACTTAGCCCAAGAGAACATAACAAATTATTGTCTTTGTCTTATTTACCTCTTGATCACGAAATACTTTTATAACAATGGTGCTTAATTCATTTAGCAGTGAAATTCTATGTATAATCAGTGCAGGCCTTAGGCTGTATTTCATTTTCTTTTGCAATATAGCTGAAACATTCTGACAGGAACAGGGGTTTCACTTTGTTAATTAAAATAAAAGTATTGTTTGAGGAGCGTCATGCAATTTGTGTGGCCATCCTATATTTTCCTAAAACCTAAAAGTGGACTTTTAGCCCTTTAGCATCTTAGTCAACTGAAATGAAAATGGTAGCTGTATATGACTGAACACTGTAGAGCAGCAGAGAAGATTGGTGTGGTAAAGAGAAGCAAGAAAAGTAAAAAGAAATTGCGATTTGTTATACTGTTGTGTAAGAGCATGTCTTCATTTTAGAGATCTAGTTATGCTGACAACGTCACATCTGAGCTGCTGGTCTGAAGTTGATTGGTGCCGACTTCATTTAGCTCTTTCCTTTGACTGGTTTTGTGCATGTACATGAAATACGTTAAAGGATATGCATTTCTTCATGGCATTATTGAGGATTCAAGGGATAACAAATGTATTTGTGTGCTGAAATGGAGCTTTCCGACTATTCCTTCATCCCTGCTCACTTTTCTATTTAGATACAGTTTCAGATCAATGATCAAAGTCCTAAAAGTGGACAAAGATCTCAGTGACACAAATGATTAAAATCATTTTCTTGGCTATTCATTTATTGAGGAAAATATTACACATCTGAGAATGGGCCCCTTGCGTGAATGGCTGCAACTATGTTTCCGATAATTATTTTTGTAGAGCAGTGATTTCTACTTAGAGCCACTCTATTTTAGGATATATATGGGATACATTTTGATTAGACAGAGGAGAGAGTATTTGGATTACCTCAGTACTGATTTTTAAGTACATGTATTAAAGGAATAACACAAGAATGTGACATAAATTAACTGTAATATCAAATCTTTTGAACCCTAAACCTCACAAATGCTCATTGTTCATGGGTTCTATGAAAGCCATTATCTGCTCACTTGGGTAGCGCGGCCTTGGCAGGAGAGATATAAACAAAGGGTACTTAACCCTCAACAGCTGCATGTGAAGGGTACAAGTTACCCCTGAAGCCCATAATAAGTTGTTCATCCGTTTCCTAACAATTAGGCAAAGCTCCAGAGCAGATGGATGAAATGCAGTGTAAGGTTGTTGATGCAGCTTAGAATTGTGTACTTTTCCAGTCTTTAATAATGCTTGTTTGAAGTCCTTTGACAGTGTACTTGGAAACAGTGGAGTATATCTGATCTACAGTTTCACTTTTTCAAAAACGTAAAATGTTCATTAATGTAATAATAATCTGCTCCTATGGTATATATTTACCACGTTGTTCTAATAGCAATTTATTAGTGTCAAACAAAAACCGCTGCTTGATATTGTTTCTTGTGGCATTACAACATCGATGGCTATAATTACTGCATCTAGAGGTGTCCTACTTTTTGGGTTTATTTTTGATCAAAGCCGCAGTCAGTGAGTAATGTTCTACATGCAGATAAAGCTGGTAGTGTCAGTGATTTTTCAGTGCTGTCAATTAGTAGTCTATCTTTTGAACTGTTTGCATCTTATGTGGTTACTCATGTTCGGGCAGATACCCTTTAACACTTGTAAAACACCTCTTTATCAGGCTGTTATTTCTATAAATGATCAGTTTTTCAGTGTATTTTCTACTTATCTTTAGAGTCTTTTTACATAGAATAACATAAACTAAACTGCAAATCTCCAATTTTATATTTCACCCTCAGCGATTCCTAGTTTTGCTTCTGGTTTCCTCCCAAGTTTATTACTGGTTTTGAACACCTTAATCATGGCAACAATTCTGTCCTGCTAGATTGTTCAGAATTTTCATTTGTTGGCTTTTATTGGCAAACACTTTAGTGCCCCAGTTTAAAGACTTATTCTGATAGTGTGACTAATTTCTTTGAAGTTTTTTAAAAACAGACTGCACCGAAGGCTGTGTCAAAAGTGTCTTAAAGAATGTTCTTTGTTCTCTAAATTTTGCACTGTGTGCTTCTCCCTCGGGGGCCAGTCCGAGAAAACTGTTCAGTTGTTTTATCAGTCCAGTCCGGAGGACAGGAGCAGCTGACAGTGCACCATATGAGAACTGAGTGAGCAAACGTCACGTATGTTTGGTCTGTACTTTTAACGAATTCTGTTTACATACCAGAACTTTAGACCTAACCCCACCTATTTTCTCCACTTTTGCCTGAAATTATAGATGCTCCTAACACCATTTAATTTCATGACTTGTAGCAGAGAGGTGTAGGATGCTTGTCTTAACCCGCAGAAACTCCCCTGACAGCGGTATTGCTGCTGTTATTGTGTGCCCAAAAAAGACACGTTTTGCCTAAATTCACTGTGAAGCTCTCACGTGGAGTTATGTTTGCCAGCTCCTTGATACAGTGTGCAACAAGGAAGATCCATCAATAATGAAATGTGCTTTTTCATAGACTCCTTGTTTTTGCTCTAATATGCATCATATTCAGATGTTGTAAGACATAGTGTTGGCTGGTATATTGTCTTAAAGGATAAGCAGTACTATATCCACGAGGCAATTCTGTTCTATGAAACAGCTGCATACAACAGCACCTTTTGTAGCACTGCTATAAATACACATGATTCCCTTTCTAGGGAGAGAGAACAAAACAGTCCCAGTACTCAATAAACATAGGTGCATTAACTGAACTGAATTTATTAATGTAGCTTTATATTATAAAGTACCATAATACCATGATCTTCATTATCATGTTTACTAAATATGTCATGGCTTCATTATGTTTCAAAAAGTGTTTGCTTCTTTGAACCTCTCTTTCACCAATCAAAGAATATATGAATATTGCATAACCAACTCGGGGTACAAATATTCTTCTGTAGCCAATGAGGAATGCAGGAGGGATGATGGTAAAGGTTTTGAAAATCCCCAAACAGGAATCTGGGGGATTATAAGGGTGGCATGAAAAGAGGATTCAGAATGAAATGTGGATTCTGTAATCTGCAGTTCTGCTTGCAGCTCAAAGAGCGCAACAACAGTCAGAGACTGAACACTGCACTCTGCAGCAGAAGTATTAGGAAGCCTAATGAATAGGTGTACCAGGAGTTAGAAATGCAAAGTTCTGTATTTTTTGCACTTCAGAATGCATTCTGTGGATTTTGTGTACTTTAAGGTTTTGTTGTCAGTAACAACTTTCATTCTGTCAAGTCTATTGTGTTGGTGTTGCTTATTTTTTCCTCGTGCTTCTTGTGTTTTGAATGCTATTTGTATGGGAGTCTCCATATCTCTCAAAACCGCAGGATAAACCTCCCCGGTCTCCTTCCTGTTGCCTCCTTCCTCTTTCTTTGGCCAGAGATATGGAACAAGACTAGTCCTCCTGTTTGCATGAATGCTTTGAGTGTGACCGCTGGCACTGTGGTCCTTTATGTATATTACAGAAGTGTGGCTAGACTGCCACTGGTTATAAGTAACCTTGACTGAAAAATACTTCACATTCATTTATTTTACATTCAGTGGATCATTTTAATGTGCTTTTGAACTTTACCAGCAGAGGGAGGCATACCTGTCTTGACAGAGCCACAACCTCATGGTACTGTTTTTGCACAGCTTATCTTTGTGGATGACTAATAGACACTTTTCTGGGACAGAGAGGGAAATAAATTGCCTGCTTTATATTAAGGGTTTGGCATTGCCATGTGATAAATCATAGACTATGGAAATCCATAAATACTGTCTGACATCTATAGGCTTTGGAACCTCCTATGAAGAGCAGAGGTGATGGAGAGCAAGAAATAGGTGATGTTGCTTCAAGCAAGAAATAGATGATATACCTTATTAGTCATTGCACAGCCTTCATAGAATAACATTTAATATATTTTTCTTGACAGTTATCAATGAAAAAAGTCATCATAAAATCACACTGATTTTAAAACAAGCTGCTAAATTTGCTTATTTGGACTATATGGATTGGGAAGAGGGGTAAATAGTACATAATGTCTTTAAAAAGACACAAACAAACATGATTTGGTTTTCCCTTAAGAGACAGATAAAGAAAACATTGATTTGAGCTTATCTTCGGGTCTATTGTGGAATACGCTCTTTTACTTTTGTGGATTTTCATAGATTTTGTGGTTCTTCATAGATCACATTTGTGACCATGAACGCGTGCTGCTTACATGAATTCAGTCAGAATGTTAATTCCATAGTGCCTGTGCTCTTTTTAAGATGTTGTAACTCAGTGACCTATGATGTTTAAGTTTGGATTCTAACAACAAATTTCAATGTCAGCCTTTTCAGCAGGCAATTCTCTTTAGCGTTTTCTCATATTGCTTCCCAAATCATGTGGAATTTAATTGCAAATGTTTAAGCAAGGGGAAAAAGTCAGTTGTACTGGAGTAGGTTACTTTCATAACAAGTTAATAAAAGATTTCTCTCTTTTATTCCTGGAGTACCATGTCCCATTAGGAATAATGTGAAATGTAGTTGGGTCACATACCTGCTAGTGAATCAGCAACCTCAGTATCTTTGTGGTGTTAAAGTAGATGGTTATCACAGTTCACACCCAAATCAATAAATATTTTTAACTCTTGACTTCTTGTGTTGATTGATGGTCATGGATCTTAGAAAGTAGACGGTCTTTGCCACTTGTCAGTAGGTTTTGAGAAAATGACCTCAAAGCAAAGAGGCCACAATGCAAATGAAGGCGACATCACAGCCTGTGGATGTGTGTTGTCCCCTCAGAGAGACATGTCCCTGTAGCCCCTTTCGCCTCATGCTCATGAGAGCATGCCTAAGTCCTGTTGCAAGTGAAGAACTGGAATAGTTGCTGACAGCTTACCTCAGGAGATCCTCCTCACGGCATTTTGTTTGGCTAAAAAGCATCCCAGAGTGTACACACACACACACACACACACACACACACACACACACACACACACACACACACACACACACACACACA
>JBBPDB010000002.1:9694105-9717042 GCA_037974465.1 Brachypetersius altus | reverse complement strand
TATTTTTAAATTATATATCCAAACATTTCATACAAGATATCACTGAGCACAGATACGCACTTTACAAATAGAAACAATTAATAATAATAAGTCTAGCTATCATGCTAAATGATGTACTGGCTGTAGGTAGGAGGCGGGCATTAGGACCCAGGCGAAGCTACACCCATCTGCTTGTTAGCGAGTAGCAACCGGAGCCCGTTTAGTAATATTTCTTTGGTAGTGCCGTTTGTACTCAGAACAGAACAATACTATGAGTGTCCATAACTGTTCACTGCTTAACTTGTTTCCTTAAGTCAAAGGAAAGATTTGGTGAAAAGTTTTCAGCCCTCTATACACGCTAATTCCTTCCTACAACCCTAGGGCTAAGCCTCCCTTGTCTTTTTGTCCTTGTGACCTCACAGTAGGCATTCTCGCCCCCTACAGTGCAATTCGGCTCGGTATACATCCGCGCTAAAATATCAAGGTGAAAGTCATTACAGCTTGCGTAGTATAGACCCAGCTCCCAACCCAACTTTGTGAATAGATTAACAGCATTTTTTTTAATCGCCCGATAAGAGTCTTACATTAACGCAGCACGTTAACGCCCATAACTGCCCACCACTAGTATATACACATCCACCAAAAGAATCAGAACATAACCATACAGCAAAGAAAAAGCATGACCTGGTCTGCATAGTATGATCCATTGAGGCACCACCTTGCAAGGCTTAATGCTAACATCTTGGTGCCAGATACCTCAGCACAGCTTAAAATGTCTTGTGGAGTAAGTGTTGTTTTGACACCTACTTTTAATGTTGAGGCTGATTGGTGTGTATTTATTTTTAATCTTCTTTTTAAAAGTTGTTTTTGGTCGACTTGCAAGTTTAATGCAGAACTCATGTGGGCTCTCTTAAATTTAGTGTGATTTGGGGTGATGGAGCATGATCCAGTGCAGGTCCTTAATTATTTTATCTAAATCTGTTTCTAATGACGTGAGATTGAACTGAGTGGAGCGTTGAGTGGAATTTTATTTCTCAGGAGAAGCTGAATGATGGATATGTGAATGGGCATCATATTTTAATGTCATCCAAATGTCTGGCTGATACATTTCTCTCTGTCTACCTGCAGTCAGCTTGTTTTAGTCTGTGGAGTGTTTGACTGATTTTGTTCTCCCTCAGGCATCTGTCCTTATTGTTGGGGAACAAATTTGACCATGGAGCAGAGAGCATCATGCCCACACTGCTTAATCTTGTGCCCAACAGCGCCAAAGTCATGGCCACATCAGGCGTGGCTGCCATCCGCCTCATCTTACGAGTGAGTGTCTATGGAGAGTGTCCAATATATTTAGAAAGAATTGGCTACTTAATTCTCGTAATTTTCAAATGAAAGCTTCGTTTGAATGTAAGCTGCTGGTTATAATGAGCCCCAGCCTAAACCCTACTATTGTATTTAATATTTGACAAAAAGTCTTGAATGCTTTTTTCCATGCAAAGCACGTGTGGTCATATTTACCTCATATTTAGTTGCTATTAAGTAAAACCCTGCAAATAGGAGACACCAGAAAAGAAAAAAAGAATTCCAAGATGGCTGGCCTGACAGTCCATATATGAATTATAATGAAAGCCTGGAGATCACAAGCTGTGCCAATCTGGACAGTTCTGTGTCTGGTTACATTACATTTCGCTGATGAAGAAACTGTTTATGAAGTTTGCAGCACATCAGTTCATGCTAAACCAATGGAATCAAAATAGTTACACATAACTTGTTTTGAAGTCACTAGTCTGCAGAATAATTGACTTCATTGAGCAGAAAGCAATTTTTGTTCTAATGTAACACCACTTTTTTTATTCTAAGCATACACACTACCCTCGCCTCATCCCGATAATCACCAGTAACTGCACGTCCAAATCAGTTGCTGTTCGGAGGTAAGACCTCTCACTTCTACAAAAGAGTTTTACAAAAGAGAGACGCTGCTGCTATTTGTATACTTAAATTTCTTCATCAGACTGGGAATCACAAGTTTAGTCCTGGAATAAGGACTTAAAAGTGCTTAGGAATAATAATTTGATATTGAATGCCAAAAAATATTCAGTACACTGTTGTTTTTAAATATTTGTTTTTGAAGCTTAAGTCTGGAATTATAAATGCTTAAATTTTCTGATTATCCCACACATAGTCAGTCAGCCAGAGCATTTCCAAAGTGGTGTTCTTCAGCCTTGGAGCTAATGTAGCTGATTGTGAAAACATGGCATTTGGTGAACCTTTCTTTTAATTCAGCATTAATGTACGCCAATACATGGAGTAATACTGCATTAAATGCATGAACTTCATGTCAACTGTTCTTCTCCTGTCTGTATATGTTTTGTATATGTTTTATGTTTTATTTGTATTTTTCCCGCTTTTCAGACGATGTTATGAGTTTTTAGACCTCTTGCTCCAGGAATGGCAGACAAATACACTAGAGAGGTGAGTCCAAATATCAATAAAGGATTCATCCTGTAAAGAATAAAACAGACTCTGAAGGAAAAACTCTCAACGTGGCAGAAATGCAACAGCTTTCTACGTTCACATGGAGTGTGTGTGTGTGTTCTTACACAGTCACTTCAGCTCCACAGCCCCAGCTTTTGTGACATTTAACTTGTAGAGTGTGTGTTACTTGTCTCATCTTGGCTGAACGGGTGACTGATGATTCTTTTCATGGGTCCTAATTGATGAACGCCAACCATGCGTCCCCACCGTTTCCATGGGAATATTCCCTGGAGCCCTTTTAAAAGGAGCGCTGGTCTCCCGCTCTCTTCTTTCCCTTTTGGGCTGCCTTTGCAGTTGTGAAAGGTCTGGTAGCAGGTCCAAGGAGCTTCTAAAGACACTGCTTGCTGCTGAAGACTGGCTGCAGGATAGAGAGCAGACATTGTAGTAAGAAGCTTGCTCTTTGAGTTGTGCTTAACCATGTTTCCATACTATCCTAGGCATGTTGCAGTTCTCACTGAGACCATCAAGAAAGGGATCCATGATGCTGACTCGGAGGCTAGATCCGTAGCCAGAAAGTAAGTTTGTTGACCAACATGGTACGTTATCGCATGAATTACTTTAGGAATTATTCAGACTTACTACCCAGTGTGGCACTGTCATTTATCTGTCATAAAGAAACTGTGGATGATGTTTTTGTGCCATTTGCAGGTGTTATTGGGGATTCCATGGCCACTACAGCCGAGAGGCCGAGCATCTGTTTCAGGCTCTGGAGTCAACCTATCAGAAAGCCCTCCAGTCTCACCTGAAGAGTTCTGACAGCATAGTGTCATTGCCTCAGTCAGATCGTTCCTCCTCCAGCTCTCAGGAGAGCCTCAAGTGAGATACACTGACATACCCACACACACCTTGACTCCTTCTTTAATAGTAATTTACATGGAGATAATTGCATTGTATTCTATTGTAAGCATTATAAAGCATTGTGAGTGCCTTTCTTATAAAATAAGACTTTATATAAATCACTTTGTCAATTTATTTACTGTTTCCAAATGATATTGGGGCAAGTTTGATTTGGTAGGGGGACCTTTATAGTTTATCCTCACTTTGACCGTAATCTCTATTTGCAGAAAAACGTTGGCATCTTTGGCATAAGGAGCATGTGTAGTGATTGATCGGTTTCCTAGCATAATGATCCCTTTCTGGATATTAGGCAATTATCTCATCTCTGGCATCTGCTTGATTGTTTGTTTAGATACAGTGAGATCATCGCTCTGCCTGCATTATCACTGAAGTGCTGGACTGATCTTCTCACTTGCATCTAGGCTCAAGTAGACAAAAACACTGTGTCACTATGGCCACCGTTTATGAAACTTGCAAGCACATTTAAAGTTAAAAGTAATAAAGTTCAGTATAGCTGATGAGTGATCTGCTATATGATTCTGAAAAGCTGAGGTGTTAACTCATTTTGGGCCTAGAAAGTTTTTTTGTGGTAAACTGCAGAGGCTCATTTAAATTTTGAACATAAAACAGCAACTGCTGTGTGAATGACTGATTTTGTGTTCTTTTGAGTTCAGCTTAGTTGTGCTCTGTTCCCATAGCAGCCCTGTCTGCTTTCATCTGTCAGTAAAACTAATCTCCTAACACTGCTACAAGAGCGGCTCCTGGATCTTCGTCTTTGTAAACTGATTTGCCCTCACCCTCAAGTGCTTAGTGTCTTTTGCAGAGTATTTGGCTTGACAGACCGGTCAGAAAACTGCTCATCTGAAGTCTCAGTCCATCTTTCTTTGCCTTTCCATTACCATTGCCTTCAATTCCATTCCCTGGTTTTTTTTTTCCTTCTTCTTTAGTCGTCCGCTATCTGTGAAAAGTGTCATAGGAGGCAGCATGACCAGAAGTAAGTATATTGCTGTATCTGTATTCTGACACATGCTTGATTATTGTCATAGATTGTTTAATATTTTGAGAACCTATTTTATCAACAGGATTTCTGGAGAGATCTAAGAAGTTTGCTTTTTGTTCTGTGGCAGGTAAGGTGGTAAGCTCCAGAGCGCCCTCCACACCCGGCTCGCTCCAGCGCTCCCGCAGTGACATCGATGTGAATGCTGCTGCCAGTGCCAAGTCCCGTATGTCCACCATGCCCTCACCCTCCCCCTTCGGCTCTGCTGCAGCCCTGCCTCCAGGATCCTACGCCTCCCTGGGTAAGCATCCTCACACCCACCCCACGCATCAGCTCTGGGCACTCAACCGATAGGTCCTTTTTGCTATCATCTTTAATTAAGCAATTTTAATGAAATGCTCATAAGATCACTGGGTTTTATGGCCATAGCAGGCCATTAATAAAGCTGATGGCCACCTTAGAAGTTATTAAACTGTGCTCTGATGAGGAACAAATGACAGTTTTTTTTTCCTACCACTGATTTTCTTTATGTGGGATAATACTGTAGTTTTCCCGTTTTAAATCCCCACCTGATATAATGTAAAATGCAGTCCTTTATTTGCTCCCTTTCTTGCAGTCATAACTAAATTTTGCCCTCTCCTTCCATGCAAGACCTAACTCTGGTTACAGCCCTGTCTTCCACGCTTCTTCCAACCAAACTGACTCTCATCTCTCTTCTCTTATACTTCTCCTCTTGACCCCGCACTCCCCTGCTTTTGTCTTTTTTGCCCCAAAGATGGTACACCTGGTAAATTAGATGGTAAGATTTGTGTATTTGTGTGTGTGCGTGTGTGTCTCTTGGTCTCAGCTGAGACCCTCAGTGATGGGCAGTGTTTTTTGTCTTCCCTGTTTGTTAAAGGAAACTGTGGTGACCTTACTTCTGCATGACCTGTCTGCATGATTTTGACCCAAATTATACCTTAATAGCAAACCGTAACATACTGGCTTAGATACCTTTTTTCCCTTTGTAACCAGTATCTGCTCTGGTTGAGTTTCCCTCTCCCTACCCACCCATGTGTATTTACCCAATCATTTTTGTACCCCTCTGATGTTTGAGCTTAAACTGTAATGTAGTTATTATTATTATTATTATTATTATTATTATGATTGTACTAGTGGTAGGAAATGAAGTAGTAGTAGTAGTAGTAGTAACAGTAGTACTGGTAATGGTATTAATAAATATAAATAAAAATAAATAATAGTAATAACTTTTTAATTATTTTGTGTATTTTGAGAATAATTAAATTGCAAGTATAATTATAGTCAGTGTTCTTTTCATTTTTATTTATCTTCCATTGTCTTTCACTTCACTGTTCTTATTTAAGGTTATTTTCCTCTGCTGAGTCATTTTTATGTATTTTTAATAAACCTTGGCACACTAAAATTAGGGAAACAGTGCTATCTTGTAAAATGAATCTTGTATTAAATATCCATCGTATTTTAACACTTTGAAAGCATCCCGAACATATCCTCTGACTTAAAAAAAAAACAAAACAAATTACAATTTTATTGTATCATTTTGAACACATTGTAAGTGGGTTTGGCTGTGAATTTACAGAAATACCATAATTTTTTTTTCGAAGCATGTGTGCCCCATTCCTTGTATGGTTTCAACTAGACATGTGCCGATAAATCACAATAAATACCCCATATCATCGTTTATCATCGGCAATTTAAACTGCCCACATATTGATGCTCACTGTGGGGTAAAATGTATTATATGAGACTTTTTGTTGTGAGGTAGAGCTTTGCTACCCTGTAGACCTTTTACTTGGAGGAGTGAGAATATTTAAAGCATGTGATATTGCTGGAGTAGATTGTGTCGGCACACACAGAGCTTCACAGCTTGCTGTGTATGGGTCTAAGTAGCTGCCGACACATGGGGCCTTTGACACATCATCAGAACTGGACCGTGCAGGAAGAAGGCAACGTGGTCTAAGTGAAAGTTTTTTTGTTTTGTTTTGTTGAAAACATCACATGTGCTTCTAGGTGTGTGTGCATTGCTTACCTGGGGAAGAGGTGGTACCAGGATGACACTATGGGGAAAAGGCCAGCCAGGCAGGGTTTTGCTCTGACAATGTTTTGCTGGGAAATCAAGTGTTTTGGCATTCGTGTGGGTGTTACTTTGACACATACCAGGGCCTTTTCCCCTCCCATTCAGACAGTGTGGGCCTTTTTCATCTCTCCTTCTTCTGCCATTCTGCAGTTTACCGGAGTTGTTTCTGAATGTTGATCTGTTTTTAGAGGAGCATCTGTAGTGCATGACCCTGATCAATCTGTAAAATGATCTGAGACTGTCATGACTGTTCTTTATAACATTTGCATGTGTGATTGATATGTGGTTTACCAAGTCACTGAATACCGGCCATGTCTAGTTTGAACCCAAATGAACTGTGAAAATCTTTCATGCATAGTAATTGAGTTTCTACCCCTGTTTTAATGTCTTGTCACTTTTCACTCATAAAGGCGTGTTTCTCCTTTTATTCGTTCTTCTCGTTTTACTTTGGCTTACTTTAACTCTCCTTTTTGCATCTATCTATAGGTCGTGTGCGTACGAGAAGACAAAGCTCTGGCAGTGCTGTTGGTTCTAACACTACTGTAACAGACAACCGAGGCCGGAGCCGAGCTAAAATGGTGTCTCAGTCCCAACGTAAGTGCTCACACTCTTCTCTTCCCACACATGTTCCTGGCTGGTCCAGTAGGTGGTGTTGCTTATCAACAGCCCCCCCCCCCTTCCCCCAGACCTGTGGGAGCACCATTTCCATCTCTAATAACGCATACTCCTGCTGTATGGCACCTCTACTTTGTGGTCATACATCTCTGTGGCCTGTTTTTCTTGTAATGCAGACTGGCATCCTGGTGAAAGTTGTCAACACACACGCTAGCATTGTATATTTGAGCAAAGCACGGATTATTAAAATGTCTTGCCTGGTGCATGCTGAGTTGTCATGTCACATTAAGCATCTTCTATAATGGGCTAATTTTCACCTGTCCTCCGGCTCGCCTCCATACACAAGGATCCAGATCAGCTAACCCCTCTGGTGGTAAGCCCCCAAGTTCATCTAAACAAAGCTACTACATTACCACCCAACCTAAACATACTACCCTGCATGATCTTCCCCTACATTTGTCTCCTCATTTATCATAATGTAATGTTTATTGTGTTTATTAAATATGTTTTATTTAGATCTGTGAGTTTTTCTTTCTTTTTTTTCCCCAAGTATTGATCGTGTTGGTGTTTGGAGCTTATTGTTTTCCCCCTTTTCACATTTATTTGGTTCTGGTATTTTTATGTATCTGTGAATATTATTTTGCTGTGTTAGCACAAATATTGTCTTTTTTGTGTTATGTTTCCCGTACAGCAGATATAGCTCCTTGATCAAAGTAATCTTTATCTAAATGTCTAAATGACTTCAAAGCTGAAATCAGCTCTCTGAGGTACAGGTGCTGTAGCATATGTACTGTCTCCTGTTTGGAAGGAAAGATTTCTCTATTTTTCACTTTGAGTTGTTAATATTTCAAAAGTAAAACTATACATTTGTGAAGACACACAGCTGTTTTGCTGTCTAACTAATCAGTCCTGAAAGGCTTTCAGATGAGTAATAAGTTGTCTGGTTGTTCTAAATACCCCTTAAAAGAATTCAGCTTTGAATTAGTAGAAATTTAATTCTGTTCAACGTCCTTCCAATTGCTGCTGGAAGTGACCTGTTTGATGGATCACTAATGCTCACTGTTTGCTTCTGGCTTTTTTACTGGCAGCTGGCAGCCGTTCCAGCTCCCCTGGAAAGCTCTTGAGTCACACATATGGCAGAATTCCACGGACCACTGCCACTGCTACTCCCAGTGACAAGCGCCCAAGGATCCCAAGAAGCCAGGGCTGTAGCCGTGAGACCAGCCCCAATAGGCTGGCTTTAGGTAAGTGCACACAAATGTAATGTTGCGAGATCTCACAATTTAGAGACCTGAAGTTTTTCTACTTCCCTAATATTTACAGTTTTGTTCATAAAAAAGGTCATTTATGAAATCGAAGAAACCTAAAAACAACTCTTGAATAACCTCAAAGATTACTACAAGAATGTAATTTTACTGTCATTAGCAGAAATTGAAGCTTTTGTTGGGAAAGGTAAGAATGTTCAGACCAACAGAGGTTTTTGAAGTACTTTAGAATGTGAGTGGCAGCCTGCATTACAGAAAAGGACATGTTCAGAATGCCCTGAACTGCCTCTAGCCTTTGAAGCATTATATTGTCCTCCTTCTTAAAAAGTGCATGGCCATGGGATGCCTCTCAAAGGAATAATGCATCAGTATTTGTATCGGACCATTGTTGAGGATGCTGATGCCACTATTTTCTTACTCAAAGACTTGTCACTTCTATCTGGTTCATGTAATTGATATACCAGTCACAAAGTAGTGGTAAGGTGACTAACCATTTCCTTCCATTTGTGCTTTTCATCAGCTTTGTGTGCTGAGATCATTGTGTCTGCCAGTCTTTTGTCAATACATTTTCATGTCTGCACATCTGCAAAAGCTGCCTCTTTTAAGATCAGACCAGTAAATATTTCTGCTAGCATTGTGATTTGTCAATGAATATCAAATGAATTCAAAATACTGTTTCTTGGTTCATTTTTCCTAGAATTTGTGGTCCAGACTTTATATGTTATTTCACTTGCACGTGTTTTTTGTCGGTTCATGTTTGAATGTTGTTGTTATGGGCTTCTTAAACTGTCTCCACAGACTAATTCAGCCAAATTGCTTTGAGTGTCTAACCTTTTTCTGAAACGGAGAACCATCAGAACCTCCTAGTGCAGCCCTTGTCTCCCCAGCCCCCGTCGTTTGTCCTGGGTTCTGGCCCTTCTGCGGCTTCACTAACGCCCTAACGTGTGTTCTAACAGCCAGGCTGTGTGGTAAAGCTCTTCTTCCTGCTGCTTCTCCTTACCGCACGCTAGCCCGGAGCAGCCGCATCCCTCGCCCCAGCATGAGTCAGGGGTGCAGCCGTGACACCAGTCGCGAGAGCAGCCGTGATACCAGCCCTGCTCGGGGCTTTACTCCTCTGGGTGAGTAAACCATGCAGTGACTGATGGAGCCCACCATCAGCAGACCACCCTGCCCTCTACTCTACATCCCCTAGACCCCCTTCTACTCTACATCCCTCTAGACCCCAACTTCCCAGTACCCAAGTACCTTTTTTGGCCCTTCTATCCAGTAGCCCTCTCAGTAATCTTTATTTCTTGTCTTTTGCCTGGTTTGCATGCACTAATGTTCTTATGGTTGTGCAACAAATGCTACTACTGTGCGATTACTGCATTTCTAAATACTGTTGTCCCACTTTTTTTTTTCATTTAAAAAATTTTTTTAACCCCACATACACACTTTTTTTCACAAACTGACTTACTGAATTATTTACTTTTTAGGTAATGATAATCTGTTTATAAATCTATTTTATAGTTCTTTTAAGTGAGAGAGATGGTGTAGAGAGAAAAAAAGGCAGCAAGTGCACTGCAGCGTACACCTCATTACACTCTGTGTTCATTGCTAATCTGCTTCCACTGCTTGTGAATGTATCCTACAGTGGCAAATGGGGACATGTCACGCCTCTGGTCTCTTGCGCTGTTTGATCATGGTTACCATGGTTACCAGTTCACCACTTGTGTCTCTCACCTATAATTAGATAGTGTTTTGGTTTGGAAAGAAGCATGTTAATTGTTGTGTCTCCTGCCAGGAATGACACTCTGTTTGGATTTGGGTGGTGTAGTATAGCACTAATATTCCCTGGGGTGTTACCCCCCACTCTTCCTGTCCCTGCAGCCTCCCGACGCCACTCTCGTTCCACCAGTGCGCTGTCCACGGCCGATCCCGTGGGCCAGTCAGGTGACCTGCATGCCCCCCCATCCCTGCCCTACACTCAGGGCAAGCATGCCTTCGTTCTGTCGGTCCAATATTTGTACTCGCTCAGGCTAAAACTTGGACACTTCAAAAAAAATATTTTAATTATTTCTTAGACTTGTGGTGTAGTTAATAGTCATTACATTGACTATTAATATAGTTACTTTGAAGCAAATGACCTGAAGTGTGAAGTTTTATGCTTGTTGTAGTGCCATATTCATGCAGGAGTTTTTGTTGCCCATTTTTTTTTGCCAGATAATGTGTGTTAGCTGCCTGTATTTTCCTCTGATTAAATTGTTTTGGACAGGGATAGTTTTGTTCCTTGCTCCATGTATAGCTTCATTTGCGGAGTTATGTTTGGTGTATACCATGCTGGTTTGCTGAGTTTTCATTATCAGCTTTTGAAGTTTGAAGTTTTTTTTTTTCTTTTCATTTGTCTTGTCATTTGTAAAATATAGTGCAACACATTTCATATTATTTTATAGCCTTTTGGAGGTTTTCAAGAGGCTCCATGGCACAAATCTAGGGTGCTACTAAATGTAATGTTTCCTCTTCCATGGTTTGTGGGTTTTCAAGGAATTGCCAAGTGTTTTATGTTGTTGTGAATTTTAATTGCAGTTGCTTATTCTTAAATTGACTGTCTTTGCGTCTCTGAATGCCTATTTGATTTTCGGAATGCCTATTTGATGGTGGTCTGGTCTTTATATATGTAATTTCTGTGAATTTGTTTTCCTTGTTCCCTTCCTCCACATGCGAGGTAGGTATTTTTTTGCTTTCTCTGTGTGCTACTCCTAACACCTCTTCTGGCATTCTATCACTTCTCTCAGATCGTTTTGGGTTAATCCACCAGGCCCGGATCTCTGCCTCTGTAAATGCAATGAGAGTTTTGAACACAGGAACAGATGTTGAGGCTGCTGTAGCTGATGCATTGGTGAGCTTCCTTTTCCTTTATTTATAGCCTTAAATGATCTTTGATCTTTTTTTCTGTTTTGTTATGAATATGAACTTTTTTGGAAATTAAAAACAGAATTAAACTATTTTCATTGCAACACAGTCTGCTTTTCTGAGCTGTTAGAGTATCTGTATCTGTGATCAATGTCAGCTGTACTTGGGTACAATTTCCAAACTGTCTGTTTGCATTCGGCAGATCCTACTTTGAAATGTACATGTCTTTTTGCTCTTCCTTTCTTGTTTGTCTGATAATTTCTTCAGCTGTTAGGAGACTCCAGGAATAAGGTAGTTTTTTAATTCACTGTATTGTCATTCTATCCACTAATCAGCAAAGTTACTCATATCATCATGCAGTGAGTGTCAAATGAGACAGTGAGCACTTCAAAGAACCACCATCATCATTTCATTTTTCAATTGATTAAGCATTTCTATTTACCAAGTTCATCCCATCTGCACAGCATTGACCAGTTTTTTTGGGTGAAAAACTTCATTTTGGCGTGGTGTTTTGAATTGTGTTTGTCTCTGTAAATTCATGCATTACAACCAAAACACATTCATGGTGTAAAGTTTTGCATAAGAGCTCAATAAACAAGCAGACAACAATAAAAAACATAGTAGTAGTTCATTAGCATGCATAACCAGATTTAATTCCCCTGAGTCTGCTGTCAGACACTACATCAGTATTTACTGTACTAATGATATAAACTGGAATGGCTTTCAGTGCATTGCTAAGCTACTGGAAATATTTTAAATACATGAGCCCTAGGTTACCTGTCCTTCAGCATTCAGCAATCCTGGTTTTGTGTCAGATGGTCTTATCTCTTATATTTCTATCCACTAAACTCTTAATCTTTCTGGGAGATCTCAAAGCCATCTTTAACTTTACAGTCTTGTTGATATTAATTTTAATGTTTTCCCTTGAATTCTGCATGGCTTTCTTCTTATGGCAAAAGAAAATAAAAATGCAAAAGCTTTGACTTGTGTCTGGATGAGCCCTTTGAATTAACTCCCCTGGCTGGCTGAATTCTCAGTAATAACATTTTGAGTAGGCTGTATCTTTTTATTCTACTTTCAAAGTCTGCAACCTCTTGTGCACTCTTCATTAGCGCAAGCCTATGAGGCGACGGTATGAGTCTCCGGGGATGTACTCTGACGACGATGCCAATAGTGATGCATCCAGTGCTTGCTCTGAGCGCTCGTATGGGTCCAGGAACGGTGGGATCCCACATTACCTGCGGCAGACAGAAGATGTTGCAGAGGTGCTGAACCACTGTGCCAGCTCCAATTGGTCCGAGAGGAAGGAAGGGCTACTGGGCCTGCAAAACTTGCTCAAGAGTCAGCGTGTTCTTAGGTAAACCTTGAGTTCTTAGTGGCTTTAGTAAATTAAGATCGAGAAGGTGTTGTCTAGCTTTGTATTTATTGGATATACACAATTATCCCTTATCTCTCATTTCATTTTATATGTTAACAGAACAGCCTGTTTGTTTTTAAAAGGGGAGTTTCTTTGTAAATTGTGTAGGATAAGACTTGGGTTTTTTAAAAAAATATTTTCTGTGTTTGTGCTTGTGGCAGCCGAGTGGAGCTGAAAAGATTATGTGAGATCTTCACCAGGATGTTTGCAGATCCTCACAGCAAGGTAACCTACCGTGAAGATTGCATGCTGCTCTCAGTTGTTTACTAACTTTGTGTTCATGACCTGTAGTGTTTAGTTTGAATACAAAATTATATTAAATATTAAGTCTTGCACACATTTCTGTTTAGGAAGCATTTCCAAAAGTGTGTTGGTTTTAGCCACTAATGGAGTGTTTTTGTTATTTGCATGTTCTGCCTTGGTGTGGATATTAATAACAGAGAGTAAGTAAAACTTGCATGAGTTTTCTTTGATTCACTTAAAACATATTTCCTGATTCATGCTCTGAAAACATTATCCTGTTTTATGCTATATCATTTCTATTTTAATGGCCGCACACACGACTAGAGCCAGATGAATTGGGTAACCATCTATTCATCCAACTGATGTCAATAAATAGATTTTCCGTCTCAGGTGTTTAGCATGTTCCTGGAGACTCTGGTAGACTTCGTAACTGTTCACCGAGAGGACCTGCAGGATTGGCTTTTTGTCCTGCTAACTCAGCTTCTTAAAAAGATGGGAGCTGATCTCCTGGGCTCAGTTCAGGCTAAAGTGCAGAAGGCCCTGGATATCACACGGTTAGATGATGGACCTGTTCTGACTTCTATTATACTTTACACTTTTGTACACTTTCTTTTTGCTTACAGAAGTATGCATTTTAATCTTTATTTTTTGCAGTGAGTCTTTCCCATTTGATCAGCAATTCAATATTCTCATGAGGTTCATAGTTGATCAAACACAAACTCCCAATTTAAAGGTAAACATTGTACTGGATAGATTTAGTAAGAATTTATAATTCACTGATTTGTCTGCGTGTAGTAATTGTTAATGTTGTTGTTGTTGTTGTGATGGTTGTGACTGACAGGTGAAAGTGGCTATCCTGAAGTATATTGAGTCCCTGGCAAGGCAGATGGACCCAGGAGACTTTGTAAATTCCAGCGAGACAAGATTAGCTGTGTCCCGTATCATCACCTGGACGACAGAACCCAAAAGCTCTGATGTCAGAAAGGTAAGTCTACATAGTGACAGGTCACATGTCATTAATATGTGTCTGTGTTATGAAGTTTGATAAAATGCTTTGGGCTTGATTTACTGTAAGCAGCAAGACAATTTTTTGACCATCTTGGTGCTGCAAGATCTACACGTTTACCCATATTAGCAGCACAAACGCAGCCTGGAGATGGCGATGTTTGTCATTGTCTTACATTGTTACACTGTCTGCCCTGCCGCTATGGCCTAGACACTTCATAACTGGGCGTGTGAGGAGTTTTCAGGCAGGCCCAGCACTACAGCCCTGCTGCCTGGAGAGGGTAACCTGGAGGAAAGGTGTAAGCAGGTAGTGCCCTCCCACTGGCCTAACCACCAACCAGCACGCACCACCGGCCTCTAACCACCGCAAGAGTGTGACATTTAAAGTGTGACCTGTCTCTAACCTGCATACTGCTGCCTCACAAAATGATTTCTGAACATTTCAACTTTTACACTTTCAACATTTGGGGCGTGAGGGTGGGGGGTCGGATTGCAAATTAGTTTGACAGATCAGAAATTGATTTCTACTTTTGGTGTTATCTGTCTTTTTAATTTGTGGAATTTGTAAAGCAGCGTGGAATGTATACAAAAACCAGGGGCTCTTTCTTCTTTCTCGTTTGCCTAACACATTTTGTATGTTCTGACAAAATAACAATGATTTACACAACATGCATGTATGTGTGTAACACTTAAGGTATAGAATAAAAAGGTAAAATCACAAGATTATCAGATTTTGAGAACCATAGAGAACCTTACATGCACAAGTCTCACATGTGAATTGGTTTTTTGTTAAGTTCCTTGTCGGGATGATGACCTGTAGTTTTCAGAACCTTCGCTTACAAAGTACCCAGCATGCTTGGATGGACAGTCTAAACGCTGATTGTATCTCTAATGGTGTGTGTTCTGTGTTGTGTAGGCTGCCCAGGTGGTGCTGATCTCTCTCTTTGAGCTGAACACGCCTGAGTTTACCATGCTGCTTGGAGCTCTGCCCAAGACATTTCAGGATGGGGCCACCAAACTTCTGCACAGCCACCTGAAGAATGCCAGCAACACCAGTGGAGTGGTAAATGCACACTATCTTTCAATCCATCCAGTGAGTCCCCAATACCATGTACAGTAATTCTCTGCTTTTTGCTGGGGTTACTATCCAAGAGCACCTGCGTATAGTGAAAAATTCATCTATCTATAAATAACGTTTTTGGAGGCTACTTTCAAACCTCCCGCCTCCAAGTTCAGCTGTATTTTACCAATTCAATATGCACTTTCTATATTTATAGTTATATTTTATAAGGAAATGTAGCTGAATGAATGTTCATATTTGTTAGTCAATTATATATTCTTTGATAATTTAGCTTTAAAATATATATAAATATATATACACCCACATTTAGTATGTGACACTACTCCAAAAATATAGGAGATTGCCTACTCGTAACTAGCTCACAATATTATGAGTTGAGGTACACTACTTGATCGAAAGTATGTGGTCTTATATTGTGGTATGGATGTTTGAATCATATGTCACCATTTTGCAGGCTGTCAAATTATTATATGGTGGACATAAAGGTAATAGCATCTGCCCGAAAGCACCGCAACAACAGTAAAGTGTAGCAGAGGGTGAATAATGGTCTGGGGTTGTTATTCAGAGTTTGACTCCATTAGTTCCATTGAGAGGAATCCACTCATGATATCTAGACAATTGCTTGCTTCCACCTTTATTTTAACAGTTTGGGGCTCTATTGTTAATCCTAAAAATGTATGTCACAGACAGGTTTAAATAAAGACATGTTCTTTTGTATTTCTTGTTTTCTTCTAACCTCAGAGTTCCCCCAGCAGCACAATGGGACGTACTCAACCCAGACACACATCCAGCAGGACAAGCCCCCTCACCTCCCCGACAAACTGCTCCCACAGTGGACTTTCCCCCAGGTATCCTGCCTTACGTTATTTGCTCCACCACAAATGCATGACTACACTCTGGGCATGGTAATCTGGTGGATATGGATAGTCACTGCAGGATCTGGTCTCTTGCTTCTTCAAGCTCTCTCATGTTAACTTTTACTGACTACAAGACATATATTTATTCCTTTTCTCAGAACTCCCTCAAAACCTGAAACTATATTCTAGTTGTAAGTGAGGTCACTGCTTAACTTTAGAGCTGCTATCCAATTTTATTATCAGATTTCCTCAGGGAAGTCACTTTTTAAAGTTCTGAAGGTAAACAGAGAGCATTGACTCTTTTAAAACAATGCACCTCACTGAACATAGATGACAGTTTGTGGGTTTCTGGACCATTCTAAAACTCCTTAACTCATACTGCTAACCTCAGCATTCCAACTAGCCTATTTTTCTCTCTTCCTTTTCTTCCCTTTGTGTCCTCTTCCATCTCTTTGTCTCTTCTTCCTTTCCTCTGCTCCCCTCCTCTTCCGTCTTCTCTTCTTCCTTATTCTCTTCTTCTTCTCCTTTCTTGTTTTCTCTTCTCTTCTTCTCTTCTATTTTTCTTCCCTTCTTTTCTCCTCTTCTCCTTTCTCCTCCCCTTCTCCTTTTCTCTGCTCTCCTGTCTGTTTTGTGCCCCATTCTTTTCCTCTCTGGCTGTTCTTTGGGCACAGTCGATTGTGGGGTTGGAGCGTCGATGGGTTCTCAAAGCACCCAGCTCCCCCTCCTCCTCCGTCTCACCCCTCAGTCCCTGCCGCCCCCTCCCTCAGGGCCCTCCGCTGCGCATTGTCACCCAGGTAACTCAGCCGCTAGCTTAAAGCTACGAGGAGGGGCGGCACAGGTGCTATGACCCCACACTCTCATGACAAGCCCCAGAAAATGACATCAAGCATTTCAGTCATTCTTTAGATTTCTGTCCGGCCTTAATTAGAGACTTCTAAATAACAGCAGGATTGTGTTTTCTATGTAATGTTATGTTAGCCTGGTAATTGCCAAAAAATGAACTGCTTAGTAAGGCTTATATTTGAATTAGGGCTGTTAAAAATATTGTGTGAACTATTTGCGTTAATTTATTTTCTGTAACGCTTTAAAGTAAATTGATCGTGCGATTAATTTGAAAATTAAACGCCCCTCTGCATTGCAGTACCACACAATCATACCACACAAACTTAGTCAAGCTAGCCATGGAAGATAAACACGCGCTGTTAAATGAACAATTTCGCTTTAAGTTACGTTCAGAGGGGGATTTGGACCAGACAAGGGTAATATGTGTGCTTTGCAAAAGTGAATTCAATCACCACCGAAGCACTACATCACTATCATATAACCTCAAGGCGAAGCATCCCGGTGTGGCAGAGACAGCGGAGGGAGGGGGTCTCCGACAGTTGCAGGAGTTTGGCGCGAGAGGCGGGACTTTAGTTAGGCTTTGTCCTTTAATTCAAGTTGTTTAAAGCTACGTTTTTGTCTCAACACAGAGATTCTGTCAGGTTTGAAGATGTTATGCATTTTCTATTCAAAAGAAAGTTTTGTTTTTATCTCACAGCTTTTAAAAGTGTGACAGAGGTGGGAAAAAAACAAATAAAGTCTTCTTTGTAAAATTGATGACGGTGTGTTCATTATATATTATATATTGGGTTGACATAGAATTGCGATTAATCACGATAAATTTTTTTCGGATTTGCGATTAACTAGTTAATTTTAACTAATCGCTTTACAGCCCTAATTTGAATGTATTCATTATGTTACACACCAGTTAGATGGTGCCAATTTTTCTTTGAATTGTAAATAAAACTTTAAAAAGTTTAATTTAGACTGTAGTGAAATACTTTTGATTTGGTGTTGAGAGGTATTGGAATGAGCCAAGCAAAATTGATACAGCTTAATACCTGCTCACATCTCTGTTGGTTTCATACTCATGAGTTTCATACTCAAGCATATAATTGACATCACTTGGTGACAAATGCTTTATATTATTCTTGCGGTATTTTATATTAACATTCAGTTCATGTATTGACTGCCATCATACAAAGACAGTAAATAGCCTCACTGTGATGGACCACATTATTACTTTTCAATCTTTAACTCACTGAACAGATTAATGAATGACACACAACAGGAGTCTCCTTGCTTCATTCACAAGAACTGTTTCTGCTTGCCACTTGCTCATATCAGACATTTGATTGGACGAGCACCGAATCACAAAATTTGTTTGTTTACTGCATTTCATAATATTTAGTTTCACATAAGCACTGTTGAAATTTCAGCATGTGCCGAGACATTTCAGACCTTTGTCTTTCAAAATAGTGTACAGTTTTAATAGTTACATTTAATGGCTTATATGTTTATTAAAGCTTGATATGTGCATTCAGTCTTTAGTAATTAAGTTCTTCCAGTTTATTATTTTTATTTTTTGCATGTTTCAGTGCCTCTTGCGTTGTTTCTCCAACCATGAATCAGATGGTTCCCATGGTTCTCGCTTTGCATAATGTCTTTAGTGCTTTGTGTGTACCGAGTAGAGCACTGACTCTGTTTTTTCACCGTTTTTCTTCTCCTGGACAGTATGTTGGAGTATGATGCAGAGAATATGAACTCTGATGAGATCTATAGCTCACTACGAGGTGTTACAGAAGCCATCCAGAGCTTTAGCTACCGCAGCCAAGAAGACCTCAACGAGCCAGTCAGGCGTGAATGCAAAAAGGATGATGTGGTAGGCTTGCATAAATGTGTTTGTTTTAGTCTAGATACTGTTTTACCATATTCTTGTGAAAGCATTGATCTGTTGGTCATTGCAACCCTGACCTTTCCCCCAACCTTGCTTGCATATGTCATTAAAAAGTGCCCTTTATCAATGAAAATATTTCTTGCTCGTGCTAACCTTTTTGTATTACAGAAAACTGCATCACATTTTAAACATTTTGCTATATTGTAGAACTTTTCCAAGTATGTTTAATGAAAATTATATTTCTGCTGCTGCTCTGGCAAGAATAGTTGGGCCTGTTTAAATAAATTTTTTGGCTTTAAATTCCCAGGTTGGTAGGGAGGCAGCATCACCAGGCTCTGATGCACGTTTAGGTTTGGATATAGTCGAAGGAGGCCGTACTGCCTTGGATAACAAGACATCCTTGCTCAACACCCCCTCTCCTCGTGCTTTTGCTGGACCAAGGACACGTGATTTTGCACCTTATGGCTATGGAGATACTATCGGAGGTTATGATAAGAGCGCTCTGAAGGAGGCTGTCTTTGATGACGATGTAGAGCAGTTCCGCGATTGTGAGTATTTGCTCTGCCATTAATTTATTTCTGTCATGCTCACCTTGTCTGTCCCATATCACTTCATTACTGGAAAACTATTATTACTGTTTGTGCTAGAGTAAACGAATTCACGGAACAAAAATTACAAAGAGATTTGAGAATAGAATTATTCTTTAGTGCAGCTATTAATATTCTGAAATATAGCTTTTTTTACTTCTCAACCAGCAGAAAGTGAACCACATATTGGATCATAGTGCTGAGTAATTTGTCTGCTCAAGGCCACCAGTTAAACATTATACTTATACTATGTTGTGATATTGATTGAAATTGTTTTATGAAACTGCTGAAGCATTTTCCAGTTTTGCTACAAGTCAAAGCCACAGATCAAGCTGGCTTGCATATTTACAAGCATTGAATTCTTTGTGGATGTAAAACCGGTGTCAGTATTTCCAGTACTTCCCTCCTCATATCTTGTGTGAATCAGGACATCATAATGTATAACATGGAGTCTTCACAGAGGAAGTAGGCAGTTAGGGAGAATTGAGAGAGCGTACTGGCTTTCACCAAGTGTTTGTCATCACATCCCCTGCTATCCTCCCTCCTCCTTTCCTTCCCCTTCTACAGGCCGTCGGCAAGAGTGTGGTGAGAACAAGATGGTGCTCCCCAAGGGCTTTGCTCCTGGTAAAAGCCTGCACAGTAGAATAAGAGAGTTTAGATTGCATTTTGCAAACACCTGGGCATTTGTGTTTCCACCCCATTCAGTCCACTTCATTTCAGTGTTTTCCATTTAACCTGTCTCATATTAGGTAGCATGGCTGCTTCTGTGCTGAAAATGCTTTTATGTCAGCACTTCTTCATGCTTGAATCACTAATATGGTGTAGTAAAATACTGCACTTTTTGTTTGTACCTCCTTGAAACTGTGTTAACATTATTACTAAGTTTTTTCTGGTCCTGTCATTGCTTCTTGCCATGGGTGAAAACTAACAAAGCTTTCAGTTTAATTAATATCGATAAGTTACAGTAGTAATGCACTTTACAGTACAAAATGTACATACATAACAACCTAACAAAATTCCCTGGCATATGGTCCAATAACTAAGGAAGTTTTATCCAGTGCTGTAGTCTTAAAGTTGCTCTGAACCACACAGACCTGGTTGCTGACCTGCTGAAAGAGCTGTCCAATCACAATGAGCGAGTGGAGGAGAGGAAGGGGGCACTAGTGGAGTTGCTAAAGATTACACGCGAGGACAGCATGGCTGTGTGGGACGAACACTTTAAAACCATCCTGCTGTTGCTGCTTGAGACACTTGGAGACAAAGATGTGAGTTTTACAAAAAGACATTTACCCTTGCCACTGGTCCTTCTATGAAGTAATTTTACTCGTTGAAGCAGTTTTTCATGCTGTGAGTCAAATGCAGTGAGTGCAGTATGTAATATGTGCAGTATGTAATGACCTATGTGGCACAGTCTGGGGGAACACATTGCATTATGGTTAACGGGGTCATTTGCATTATGTTCTCTGTTACAGCACACCATCCGGGCTCTGGCTCTGCGTGTTCTGAAGGAGATCTTAAGGAGTCAGCCGGCCCGCTTTAAAAACTATGCAGAACTCACGATCATGAAGACACTAGAAGCTCACAAAGACTCTCATAAGGAGGTTAGAAATGTTCTCCTTTCATGTTATTTTTACTGTTAACTTTCACATTGCCAGCAAGCATTGACCTTGGTTTGTTTTGCAATTGCAATGACTTTTCTATCATCATTACCACTTATTTGATTTTTTCAAATCACACCATTGACAAAAGCTGCAAGTCAGTTACATCCGTAACTGTGGAAACCTTGCGCAAGACACCCATGGCTGTAAGGAACATTTTTAGTGTGGTCTTGGCCAGTGCCATCAACAAATTTCTTTTATTTGAGAACAGCAATCAATGTATCTGCAGTATACTCTCTTCCTATTATTCTGCCATATTATCATATCTGTACTGTGTCTGTTCAACCAGCATAGCTCATCATGTGCATTTGAGAGTACAATTATATCAAATAACTAGTGCTGGGCTGTTAACGGGCGATAAAAAAATCCGGATCGCGCCCGTTTTAAACCTGTCACGCTCTCTCTGTTGCGCTCTCTCTGTCGCGCTCTCTCTGTGCCCCTCTCTCTCTCTGTCTCTGTCTCTCTCTCCCTCGCTCTCTCTGTCTCTCTCTGTCTCTGTCTCTCTATCGCTCTCTCTGTCTCTCGCTCTCTCTCCCTTTCTCTGGAAAAGTCTCGTTCCTGACTTTTCCGTATTTAAACCTCGGGTTAATATTTACATTTTCTTTAAGGGTAATGTATTAAACTGAGTTCAAAATGAAATTAAAGTGATCTGGGAGAACATTTGGAGGCATATTTATGGTTTACACTATAAAAACAGGCATTATGATCATTTTGGGGGGGGCATATTAATCTAGAGTAATCTCAAGATTACAATGAGATTAATCTAGATTTAAAAAATTAATCTATGCCCACCTCTACAAATAACACAGGTCAAAATCATCATCAGTGATCAGTTTATGTGGGTTTTGTAGTGTTTTTCATGCTGATTTCAAATCTGTGTTTAGTTTTTCCCTAGTACATTACCGATGCAGCTGGTTATGTATTGCATGGTGGTTTGTATAATTGGCATATAATAATCATATGCTAAGCGTTTTTGAAGAAGCAGTGGTAGCTGACTGACACTGATCATTATATTTAAGCCACAGTGTGGCCTGTCTGACTTCACACTGAAAATACTGAAACAGTTACTTGATCGGTGCCTGCGGTTTAATAAAAACTGCATGCAAGTCTATTGCAAATCTAATATTACTCATAATTCAAAAAGTTGATGTTACTGAAAAAAACTGAAATCAACATGGTTTAGAAAAGTGTTGTGGTTTCTGATTATTACAAAAAATAATTTTTTTGTTGATCTGTGTAATTGTTCTCCATATATTAATGCAGTATATCATATTTAGAAGGTAATTTTCATTTACATGTGGGATTCTTAGTTTATTGCTCATTATGTACCCGGAGTAAATTAATAAATCTTTTTAAACTAAAGATAAAGGGTTTTAATTTATTTATATATTTGTCACTGAGGGCTGTTATAGCTGTAACTCTTAACCTTTCCCAGACATGGGCCAGGTTTCATTTAAAAAAAAAAAAAAAAAACTATCTTTTATTGTCCTACACACTACATATGAAACACACAATGTCTGTCCTTCGATTATCAGTATTGAGGAGAAAAACATGAAGAAAGGCTTTGATTTTATGGTGATCCTTAATGTAAATTACATAATTTTTTTTCCCCTTCTACTTTACCCACAGGTTGTGAGGGCTGCTGAAGAGTCTGCCTCCACCCTGGCTGGTTCCATCCATCCTGAGCAGTGTATCAAGGTTCTGTGTCCCATTGTGCAGACCGCAGACTACCCAATCAACTTGGCAGCTATCAAAATGCAAACTAAAGTCATTGAACGCATAGCCAAGGAATCCCTGCATCAGCTGCTACCAGACATCATTCCTGGACTCTTACAAGTGGGTTTCTCACACTTCTGTATTAATAATCAAATATTTTCACTTGTGAAAATAAAGTGATATATATATATATATATATACATGTGTGTGTGCATGTGCTATTTAATAGTAGTAGCTCTACAGCTCTCTGAAGTATTTTGACCTTTGACAAAACCAGTGAAGAAAATTTGTGTAGTTCAAAATGGGAACACTGTGTCTTTTAGACCCTGTTCATTCTTTACTATCCTTTGACCTGTGTGTCCTCTGCGACATTTTGTGTGTGTGTGTGTGTGTGTGTGTGTGTGTGTGTGTGTGTGTGTGTGTGTGTGTGTGTGTGTGTGTGTGT
>JBBPDB010000002.1:9669671-9688515 GCA_037974465.1 Brachypetersius altus | reverse complement strand
CGGTGTGACTTCCTCATCTGTTAAGTATAGAAGCCTTTGTTTCACACTCTTTTTTGGTCAGAATTTGGTGCCACCCAGTCGTCCCTGTATGCACTCGTGAAGTTGTATCCCCTGTAATGTTTGTGTAACAGTTCATCATCATCACACCCCCTTTGCTGTTTTTTCAGTTAGCCCTTGTTCTCTGTAGTTCTGATATTTCTTGCCCTGGGGCTATTTTTCCTCCAATTTTGGACTGAGAGAATATGGAATCTTAGTGGCAGAAGCAATCAGCAGGCTCTGGATCAAATGAATCTTCAGCAAGAAGTGAAAACAGGCTATTTACAGGGTTCAAAACACTGCCAGTGCAACTGACATACAAAGATGCTACCTCTTATCGGACTATGTTTGATGCCTTACTGCAGCTTTAAAAAGTTTTTCCTTTCCTCTGTTGCCTTTGGCTCGCTCACTTGGGGCTCGGACCCGGATTCTGTAAAGCTGCTCTGTGACAACATCAGTTGTAAAAAGTGCCATATAAATAAATTTCATTTAATATAAAGCACTAGGAATGCAAGAGGGCTAACTCTTCCTCTTCTTTTTTTAATCATTAAAACTACATTTTATCCATAATCTCTTGTTGGAGTTCTGGATCAGATGATTTTTATGCACATGAAAAATGGGGAGTTGTAAATAAAGTAATGGATCTGTGGAAATCCTGTAAATACCGTTTTCTGTAATAATAATAATAATAAGTCTGTGTGAGGATGACAATGGCCATAAGAGCTGAAATTTGCTTCAGCTTTGTTTCATGTACATGGTGTGCCATTTTTAGGTCAAACTGACAGGCTTGTTACTGGACTTGAAGATTTTCTTTGCATTCCAAAAATCCCACTTTCATGTGGTTCACTGAATGCAGACTGCATAATTTCAAAAGAGAGAGACGACACAGATCCTCTGTTAGAAATGTCCAAGTATATCAAGATACTGTATTAAAAATATCCAAAACTATACAAGCTTGGTAAATGGGACGATGATATACAAAAAGAAATCCTTTAATTCAAACAATCAAAACCAGAGTTCATGTTGTGGGGTTCTTTTATTCTCCAGCACCGCCGGATCAAAGACATTCCATTCCATTGCAAGTCGTTATGGTCCATCCTAAGCTCATGGGGGTGATGAACCTGTTAATTAGGGTGTGATCTCCACTGAGAGCAAGTAGAATACTTGCATATTCCTTTAAAGATGTTGTTGAGTGAGGTGAGGGTTGACAGTCCCCCTGCAGACCCTCACTCAGAGATGCACTGCTGTCCTTTTTAATCACCTGATGGGCTTCATCCAGAGCTTTTATGGTTCCTGGAGGGCACTTGGAGGATATATGACAATACTGACAAAATTCATATTTGTCTTGAAGTATAATGAGGATTATTTCTTAACAAAGCCTCTTTCAATCTCTTACAATGGACAAGAGGGCGTTGAACAGTACTGTACATCAACAAATTAAGTTGTGCAGCTAATGAGTAATTAACATAATTTAATGCATACAGCATATGATGACTATTAACCAATGAAACCAAAATTAAAATGTAACACAAATACCTATAGCTCTAGAACTGTAACTATATACCAGATTACATACAATTTGACAATGTTCATATTTGTGTCTTCTGTGTTTTTATTTATCGGTTTGTTATTTGATTTTTATTATTTTGCAAGGCACTTTGTGAACCATTTTCAGTGCACTGCCGAGGAAGGGGAAATCAGTCTTATTCGAAGCCAGCCTGAGACCATGACCCTGATCTCTCTTTTTAAATCATTCATTATAAGCAAAATATATGGCTTCCTGACATGGATATATGCCATCTTTGCAATTCCATCAGATTGCATATAATATATAATTCTCTCTGAAAATGTCAGTAATTTTAATACATTATTAATAATTTGGTAATGCACCACTGGAATTTCACTGTTGTAGATCAGTGCTTTTCTCATTAAAAAAAAAAAAAATATGGACATGTTGCTCCCCATAGGACATAAGTGGCTGTTGTATCACACGTTTGTATTATATTCATCCAGTCTTTACAAAAGGTAAAATGATCATCAAGCACAAGATAATATCTCTTCTGGTGTTTAAACATATATCAAACCTTAAGCCATCATGTTTAAGAACTTGCTTTCTTCAGCAAGGGCAGTTAGCATAGAGCTCATGTCACCAATAGCCATGTTGCTGATGCCTGCTGGTACTGAGGCTAGTGTGACAGAGTTACGTGGGGTGGTAAGTCGCGAGGAATTTTGGGAAAGACTCTGGAGGAGGCCAGGGCTCAGTGTGCCAGACATTAGGCTGGAATGATCTCCATCGTCCAAAATAGCATCAAAGTCTATTTGAGGATGCTCAACCGTCTGAGAACTGTCCACCGTGCTTGTGACCTGGTTGACCCCAGGAGATGCCATTGTTGCCATTGTGGAACAAGGAGCTTGATTGGCACAGGGAGACATTTGTGTGTTGTATTCCACATTGCCATCAAACATGCGAATCTCGCGCGAATAGCACATACTGTCTTCTCCATTGGAGAGACGGTTAGTGCCAGATGGTCTTTTAGGACTAGCCTCTGAGGTGTTCAAGTTGCAGCTGGCACTGGACACAGGATAACCAGTTGGGTGGGATATGCCTGAACCTGAGTGGTGTCTACTTGAAGGCTTGGGTTCAGAAGGAGGCTTAGGCTGAAATGGCACTCTGCCACCGTTCTGAAGGGCTGTTTGGGTTATTGGTGCATAATTCTGCTGGTTCACGTTATCCATGTGTGAGTAGCTAGACCTGTAATTCTGCATGTTTTGATTTTGTAGAGCCATGCCATTGCATATTTGACGCTGGTTGGTGTTCTCTGATGGATTAGGGTTAATTTCATGCCTATATGCTGGTTGGACATTTGTTTGTTCATTGAGATTCGGACAAGGGTTGGCATATGACTGTCTATAATGCTGGATGGAGTTCCTTTGTGAATTACCCTGCTGAAGAGCAGCCAAATTTTGGCTCATTGATGCAATCTCTTGATTTGAGACAAAGCTTTGATAAATGCCAGTGTTCTGTTTTTGCTGGACCACCGCCAGATTGGGTCTAAGTAGTTGTACCTTTGGAAGCCTTGCTGTGATGTCCACTGTCCCTGAGCTCACTTCATTCCACTGTACAGGCATGTTATTTTTGTTCATACTACTAGGTGATTGGAATGGTTGCTGGGAACCTGGACTGATTTGGCAAGAGGGCATTACTTGGTCTGTGAGGTTTATGTTAGGATCAACCAAAGCCATGCGTCGTTGCCCATAAAACTGCTGCTGTTGTTGGGCGGTCATGCTGCTTTGGAAATCCTGAGCCTGACTGCTGCTATAGGCCATTCCTCGGCCCTGAGTTGAACCACCATGCTGGGACCTGAGGTACTGCACTACATCATCTGGAAGGACCATGTCATCTTCTGCCTGGTCAACTCCATCGATGGCCATGTTTTCCATGACTACATTCTCTGAGATGCTTGGTGGCCTCTGGTTGAAGGGATGGCGATGCAAGCTACTGTCAGACCAGGTATTGTTTTGCAAGTTATTGCTACGGCAGTCAGGAGGCAGACGGGAAGGGTTCATGCTGCTCATGCTGTTGTAGCGCTGAACACGAGGCAATGAGAGCAGATCCAGAGTTGTGCAGCGGACGGGATCACTAGCTCTCCTTGGCAGACTGCTTGGGACTTCGTGAGGCATCATACCAGGGGCACCATAGCTTGTGTCGCTGCAGCGCCTTGAGGTGGCGGCAACCCGAGCTTGGAACAAATGAGCCGAGCTTTCCTGGGAGTCATTGTACAAGCCAATTCTAGTTCTAAGACTCATGCGATCCATGTTGGGCAAGGGTGTAGGTGGAGCACCCCCAGTGGCAAGTGCATATTTTGCCTTCAAGCGATAGTGCTGGGCTGGGGTAAGGCTCAGTAAGCTCGGCAGGGTACTACCACCACCACCACCACATTGACTGGCTTCGCTCGATCGACGGGACAGGTCAGTAGAAATAGGGTCGTAGGAATCCGCTGAGCTGACATTGTTGTTGCGTCCCCCAAATTGCGAGGCTTCGCTGGAGCGGCGGCTGGAGTAACAGGGCGAGATGCCTGAGGATCTGCGGCTGAGGGTGTAGGCCGAACTCACTGTGCTGGTCGTGCTGTCTCTGCGCTCCTTCAGCTGATTCAGTACAGTCATCTCGCACAAGGTCAAGTCTCCAAAACGTTGTCCTGGAAGGCCAGCACTCTGAGAGCCCATAGTAGAACTTTCCAGAAGAGATCCTAAGAAAGAGAAACAGCAATGTAACTAAATAGCTTGCTTTACCTAAAGGGGTTAAAATAATTACCTCACACTGATTCAGTTTGAATAGAGTTTTATAAAGAGAGGATTCAAACACACAAGATTAGATCATTGTGGTGTTAATAATAATAATAGAAAAATATGGCAAACATGTAGGAACTATTAAAACATAATAAAAAGTAATAAAACAATATAAAGTAATTAAAACAATAGAGCAAAATATTTCAGTACATTTTCATGTTTTACACTGAATTTATTATAATCAATGATGACCAATTTCAAAAGACAATGCTCTTTGCTGCCATACTTACCAACAGCTGGTATAGGAGGCAGCTTGGTGTTTTGGACATGAGGAGTTGTGTTTGCCCAGGAGCAGGGGTCTCTCATAGTCTTTAGTTTCTCCTTCTTGATATGCTCAAGCTGTAGAAGCCCCACTCTGTTCATACGTCGCTGGAGACCTACTCCTGTGGAGCCCCCTGGAGAACCAGTGGAATCTACCACAGGGGGGTCATCCAGAGCACTCAGGTCCCCCAAACTGCCTCCACTGTGCATAGCCATCTCTACTCCACTGTCATTGTTGGTGGTGCTACCAAGCGGTGACGGCTCACTGCTACATGATGATTGACCACCAGGGCTGGACTGATACATCTACAAAAGTAAAAATATATAAGTTTTTATATTGTTTAATGTTTTTATTTTGTTATTTTGAAATACTAATTTCACTAACATGCTACAAATCATGGCCACTGTAATTGTTGACTTTTACTGTGAAAGCCGTTTAAGTCTCTAAGGCAAGAGCAATACAGTAAACCACCACCACCGCATCTCATGCTGAACTGCTTCTTGGCTGAAAGCGCTTCAGTGATGTAAATGAGTTCTGAGCGAGTCTGAACTAAAAAGCGCTTCTTGATCACAGTGTGATTGCTGATGCTTTTTGTTCAGTCCACACACAGCGGTCCCAGCCTCTGAATATTAATTTGATAATGACTTTTATCATTGCACTACAGAGGAAACCGGCAGATCCCTTTGCAACGAAGAACAGAGCAGAATATGTGGGATAAGATGGACGCCTCTATGTCAGTTACCAACAGAAACAATTCATGAAATGAGAAAGACTACACACACAGTGGGAAAAAGAGTTTAAAGCTTACTTCACACCTTTAGAACATGATAAATGCAAACACAATCACAAATGTAGAAACAACAAAAATGAAGGTTAGAAAATGTCCTGTCTTAGGATGGCTATGATTAGTACTCTGACTGATCAAGCCTCCAGGATATGTATAAAAGTGATCAAGCATGGCAAACTGTGCTGTTGAGGGGTGGATGGATTAACATGCTAGACAACGCAAGATATGGATTGTGCTCACCTGAGCAAAGTCTGTCCATTAGATTTAAAGCATGAGAGGCATTCAAGAGTCAACAAGGTAAGTGTTAATATAGCAACTCAGTACTGAAGGACAGGAAAAGCATTATAGAATACAAGAAAGTGAGAAATGAGAAAGTATATTAGAAAAGTATCAGATAATTAAGCACCCAACAAAATCTTCTACCAAGTTCATGTATTTCATAGTTAACAAATCACAGTCTTACCATTGTGTTTTCGGTCTTGATAGTCTTGACCTGCAGGCAGTCCTCCACTCCTCTGGTGGTACTGTTGGCCTCAGCTGATCCATCTGTTCCTCTCCCAGCATGCTTAGTGCTGGCCTCATTCTCTCCACCTCCTTTAGGAGGCTGTGATTTCATAGGGGCATCACCACGTTGCTTCTTTGTGACGTGCGCCTCCGGTCCATGAACGGTCTTCACATGCTTCCTGAGAGAGCTGGGGTCTGTGTAGCGCTTGGTGCAGCCTGGGATCTTGCACACATACGGTTTCTGCAAGAAGGTTAAAATAACAGTTTTAGTTCATATAGTTATAGGCACTCTCACACATTCTTGTTGCCTCACAGTGAGAATGTCCTGGGTTTGATTAGCACAGTCCGAAGACATGCATATCAGGTGAACTGGACTGTAAAATCACCTCTAGACACGACTGTGTATGTGAATGTGTTTGTAAGTCGGCTCTGTGATGGACTGGTGACCTGTTCAGGGTGTTTCTCTGATTTTGCCCAATGAGCATTGAGACCTCTGTGACCCTGGTTAGGATTGGCTTAGATACTGAATGAATTATATAGTATAAAAGAATTGGGGCAGCTGGTGGCCTAGTTGTAGGACGTTGGCCCTGTGATCAGAAGGTTGTGGGTTAGAATCCTAGGAATGCTAATGTCATCACTGAGGTTCTGTTGAGCAAGATACCGCCCGCACTCACTGCTCCCTGGGCCCCCCTGATGACACCCACTGCTTCACTTGGTGAATGAGTTAAATGCAGAGAAAGAATTTTGCATGGTTCACAATTGTTATGAGTGACTATAAGGCACCACTTCACTTTAAAAATCAAATTTTAGATGATCCCTTTTTGGATGTGAAGCACTTCATGCATCTGATACGGCTGTTGGGGTGTCAGATGTTGTGGTTTCAAGCAGCAGCAAAGTGGAACATTTCTATTGCTTTATGTTTTCACAAAGCAAGCATGACAAACAGCAAACTCCCGACTGGAAGTCTTAAACTGTGCTTTGTGTATGATTGCTTATGTTCTGCTTGCCATGCGTGTCTGAGTATATAAAGGCTCTGCTGCTTAACACAGGAGGGGACTGCAAACAGTGTCTCAGTAGTGCAGTAAATAGGCAGTTTTAAATGCTCCTCACTCCACTTAACTCCACTGACACAGACTAAAAAAGGAGTAAATATCTTCAGTTTGTGGGGAATCAATGTTGCTGTGATAGTCAGAGTCTAAGGATCTGACTTGTTATGTTCAGAGACCAATTAAATGAGTAAAAGCCTAAAAATGGAACAGCAAATATTGAATAAAGCTGCTAAAATAAAACTGCTTGTTCTCTTGCTTAAGGAGGACACATTTGTTGACTAAAATGTGATTAATTAGGATGCAAATACATTTGCTGAAAAAATGATTTATATGCAAATCAATTTAGTCATATGTTTCTGTTTTTGCATGGCCTGCAGCTAAAAAAAAATACATGAGGGCGGCAATTACCAGGAAACTGAGTAATGTCTTCAAATGTACGTTAATATAAAAAAAATACTAAAAGAGAGAGCAGCCATTTTAGAAAAGTATACAAACTTGAGGCTCCTACTTTTGATCAATGGACATTTCAGAAATAAACAGACTAGCTGGCTCATTCTGTGTCTGCACTCTTGTTACATGTTTCTCTGGAAACTTGACCCATAGGTCTCAATTATATTTTTACAAGCATGATATTTTTTTTAGCATAAAGCTGATGAAAACTATTTTGCATCTTTTTTGTGGCTTTTCTATTTTTCATTTATTTTATCATGGAGACATGGTTATTGAACAGAGAAATTTTGCTTAAACCCACAGTGCCAGGATCTTTTAAATACACTGTTGTTTCTTCTCCTCGACACTATATTATTTTTCTTCCTTCCTTGCAGAAAAGATAAGGTATATAACAGTAGTACCTCATTTGAATGTGTGCGGTTCTGGTGCTTGGCTCGATCTGAGGCGTTGGAGAAGGCTTTGTTGCAGCCCTCGTGCTCACACACGTATGGCTTCTCCCCTGTGTGGGACCTCAGGTGGGTTTTCAAGTTCTCTAGTCGAGAGTAAGCTTTGGAGCAGCCTTCAAACTACATAGAAAACAGAGAGAAATGAGACAGGAAGCAGGACACCACATCAGCCACCCAGTATACACACTAAAATCATCAAAAAAAATCATAAAATCATCAAAAAAAAAGTTTACTATTATTTCACCCATAGTACAGTGAATGTCATTATGGCTTACTCTTACTAATGCTTACTAATGCTCTGCTTGTTATAAAACTCTTTTGTATGTACACTGCACACTTGTCTGATTGATTTGCTCTGCACCAAACCATACAGCATGAAAAGTGGTTCAAAGTGGCATAGTACCCTATGGCCAGAGGACTACTCTGACTAGTTAGGGATACACAAGGAACACAAGAGCCATTGGGTTTCAATTTCACATAATCTCTGGCTACAAAACATGCTATAAATCCAACAAATTAAATACTCAGCCATTCTATATTACTTTTGTTTAATGTTAAAGAAAGGACCACCTTTAATTCTATGAAGAATGGTAATTTTTTCCCATGTGTTATTTAATAGAATTAAAAACATGTGAAGAACTTCCACATAGTACATTTTTCCCTAGAGCCATTTAGAGCCTTTATTGTTCAAAGTCGTCAAACTGAAATGCACATATAGAAAGGTAAGCATATATAGGGTGTATACAGAAACATCCTGTACCCTGCTCTAGGCCTTACTGTGCATTTGTGAGGCTTCTCTCCAGTGTGTCGCCGCATGTGCACTACCAGCATGTACTGGGCTTTGAAAGGCTTCTGCTCCCGTGAGCACTCCTCCCAGCGACACACAAACTCCTTCTTCTCCCCATGGATGTGGTCATTATTGATGTGCTGTAAGGAGAGAAGAGTCTCTGTTATGCTGTAGTGTAAGTACTCAGGATCCCATGATCCCAACATGAGAAGCCGTCCCATCCGTCAAAGGGACATGCAACTTTCAATCCATCACATTCAAACAATAAGCTTGGACGGTAACCGCACATTTCAGATCCGCATTAGAGAGATGCAGTTCTGCACACCTGAGGGGCTAGAATTCCCCCTTCTCTGATCACAAACTCTATCAGTATCTATTACCAAAACCTGACATGATTCAGCTGATCTAATACACAACAATGGATTTCTCAAGCTAAAGCCTGTAGTAAAGCTACTGTGTGCCTCTGTAATGTATTCTCTTTTACTTAAAAATCTGAAGTTGAAATCCACTGATTCTTTCCACTGTGAATGATTTGTGTGATAAAAGTGAACTACAGAAGGATACAAGGATTCTGACACTATTTCTTTTTCCACAGTTGGGATGTGATTTTCCTCTGCCTGGTTCTTTTAAAGAGAACAGTGTGTGTGTGTGGCTAGAAATGCACTTCCAATTTCAGCCTTATGCTCCTCATACCGAGCTGAAACCATAATTTAGAGCTATGGGGAGCGATGACTTAGAACAAATAAAACCAAAGCCCATGCCATTATTTTGCTTTCTCAAGGTGTGTAATTTAGTTTGCATGGAAACAGAACAGATTGAAGCCTTAGGACTGAGAGGAGGCGTGCACGGAGGAGGCGGAGGCCTTGTTGCTCTGGTCTTTAAACACAATATTTCCACAACTCCTTCTGCACCCCCCCCACCCCCAATGCCAATAATTACACCCTTTCCACGTTCTCTGCCTTTCGTTAACTATTCAATCCACTTTCTCAGAAATCAAATTATTGCAGGACAAGAGCCCATGTCATTCCAGACAACAGCTCATCTGCAACCACTTGAGATGCAATGTGTTTGTACTTCTGGCAGTATAATTGCCCACATGAGTTGTTTAGAAACCCAATGCCTCACAATACTGACAGAATAAGGCTTTTTAGAGAAGCACACACACATACATTTGCAGAACCTTATACTAGTTCAGTTTTGGATTGGGAACCAGAGGCAACTTCTTTTGACCCTTAAAGCTCTTTCTGAGATCTTTCTGAGATGTGGGCAGGACTGTGAGCGCTCGGCCTTGGTCAGAGAGTCTGACTGACTCTGAGTGTGTGTCATGGCGTGGAGAATAAGCTGTTAATCACAGAGGGCTGGTCAGAGGGGCTACGGCAGGGGGAGAGCCACAGCAGAACTGCTGGAATGATGACGGATTTACTGCTGGGCCTCAGGCAAGGCCAAAGGCCAAAGGGGGCATGCAGAGACAGAGGCCACGAGTATGTGTGAGAGTTTGTGTGTGCGGGGGTGTGTGTGTTTGTGTGAGATGAGAAGGCTCCAGCACAACTGGTTGCACCTCTGTGGAAATGGACGTGCTCATTAACCTCACACGCGTCAGCGACAGGAAGCGATCAGTTACAGCGCTGCCTGAATCAGTCTCCAACAAACGGGCCTTAATGAGAGAAGGCTTTTGTTTTTAGTTTAAGATCTATAATGTGTTCCTAATTATTTAAAGTTGTTCCTACAAGTATTTGTAGATCATATTAGATCAGTGGAACCCTTAGAAGCCATACCTATCACCTCTTTTAATGACTTCTTTTCTTAGCAATTACAGCATGAAAAAAAGGAAACAAACATTGAATACATGTAAACCATTCAGTTCAACTTGATATGTATTTAAATTATTAATTACATAATTACATTGAAATAATGTAGCAAAAGTAAAGTAATAATGGCTAAATTCTTTATGACTCATACAAGACCGAACATTCACCAAAGTCTGTGTGTACTGCAGTATGACTTACGTGCACTAACTGCTCCTGTGTGTCATACTCTTTAGAGCAGCCCTCCCAGTGGCAGTTGGTCTCATACACAGCCTCTGGCTCCTGCTTGCACTCATCCTTATCCACCTCCTCTCTCAGCTCCACATGGTCCTGTTGAAAGGGCCAAATCTCCATTCAGCCTCTTGGACAGTAAAACGTCTGCTGGGCTTTATACACGTGTTAATAAAAAAAACACTCAAGATCAGGTGAACCATGTTTGAAGTCACTGTAAAATATCTGATATACATGTAATCACATACATCAGCTGAATTCTCCATTATTGTGATCAGTCCAAACCTACTGTGCTTTATGGAATAATTTTTGACTATTGTGATTTTAGTAGGTCCTGCGTTATGAGGTGTATGAGGTTTTTTAATTATCATGATTTAAATTCAGGGCTGGAAAATTCGTTTTTTTCTGAACCAAGACCTGCCTTGTAACCGATAACCTGATCACTAAAGTTAGAACAGGGGGCCACAGGGAGCTCACTTTTGTGCATAAACACTACTGCAGATGTTCATTAAGTGCTATATGAATCTCTACCCTTTTTCCAGAGCTGTTTAGCCACCCGCTTTTCTGCTGGGGTCTGGGAACGTTCAGAATGCTTTTGAGCTCTAATGATTCCTGCATTAAACTTAAATGGGCCAAACCTGCTCTAATGTGGCGAAGGAATGGAATGCTTTGCGACCACATCCAATATCCCCCTCCACACGCTCAATCTGTTTGATAGTGATTCAAAAAACAAATGGGTTTGTTTAGCAGCTAGTGGCAGAAGTACATGGTCCTAAGGAATCACTGAAACACTCTGAACCAGTTGGACTGAGGATGTGATATCCCCTTTCATGCTGACGCCAGCAAGTTTCTATCTGCCTCGCTATACACACGTCCTCGTCAGTTCCCAACGGCCCCGCGATCGCACTCAGCACACGTTGCCATGCATCATAGCACCCCGCTGTCAGTGTGCAAGAGAGGAGCTGCAAATTCATCAAAAAAAAAAACAACAGAAAGAGGGGGAAGGAGTGAGAGATGTGGGAGCAGAAAGAGGGCCTGAGAGTTATGAGTAGCACAGAAGAGGAAGAGAGAGGGGAAGAAAGCCTCCTAAGACAACAGTACAGTTCAGCTGATTTGTTACTATGACACCACTGCCTGGCATAGTTTACATCCCAGGCTTGAGAACGGAAATGGACGGCCTGTGACTTGTCACAGGGGGAAGTTTTTCTCCCTCTGAATATTGCGGGATCGGACAAAGTGGCATGGGCCTCTTGAAGGATGGTGATGAGTGTTGCAGCCAAGTTAGATCTGAATACCTAACATAAAGTGATATAAGCTTAACAAAATACTTGTTCAATCTCTTTCTGTTATATCTGTAGCATACAGACACTTACACTGGACAATACCCAAAACAGACTAAAGTGACATTTTTCGGTTCTCAGGGAACCACATCAAAAGTATGCTTTATGGTAGCTATCTGTGACTGAGATGGCACCCTGACATTATGAAGTAGGTAACTCAATTTTATTTGTTATACTGTCCAGGTTAAATAAATGCAGAGGGACTTGAACCTACAAACTCATGGATTTTAATACCTGAGAGCAAGGGGAGATGGGGTGTGTCACATCCACCTCTGTCTTCACTTTTGACCTCTTGGTGATCATAGGATTGACTGTACTGCTGACAGCTGAGTCACCGCCAGCGTTCTGAAAAAGGTGAAAGATGAGAGGGTGGAGAAGGAGTGGGAAAGAAAAAAGAGAGAGAACCACAATGTAAGACTCAACCTCGTAGGCACGGCGTCGGCACCGCAGCCCCTGGCAGCAGTGCTGGGATTTCAGAGCTGCAGAGGCACCATGCTCCAGATCCCATCTTTCACAAAGTGACCCGCCGTGGAGACTAAACTGTTTAGACTGCCCTATTTGCATCCGTCAGATGGAAATATGAAAAAGGGGAAATTATTGCCCACAGAGTGCGGCTGCAGACTTTGATCCTTAGATGAATTCTTAACACAACACACAGAGGCTCTCGGAGCAAAAAGTCCCTCCATGGAGACACAAGAAAAGAAGGGGTTGAGGAGGGGGCTACCTTCCAAATCCCACCCAACCACTAGAGTACAGTGGAGGGCAATGTTTTCAATAACTCAATAACTCTGACATGGTTTTGTTGAAAAGCGAGGGAAATGTGTTTCTCATCACTACTGAAGTGTGTGTGTGTGTTTTGTGGTTGTGAAATAGAAATGGAATGAAAATGGATCTAGTGGGTGTCTGGATATGATGAGAGTGGGTCAGAGAGTTGGAGGAAGTTTACATTCTGGGCGGCCATAATGTTTACATGGGGGTGATAAAGGAGGTGGAAGCAACACTTAGAATCTTGGACGATGAGCGTAACACATCGCAGGAGGAGGATGCCTGCGCCTTCAGATACTTTATTGAAAAAGTATGTATGAATAAGCAGTTCCCAAATTAGTGCATGTCCAATACATACTGTGGCTGTCATAAGAAAATCCTGTACATGTTTGTTATAGTTCATTTGATGATACCAGCTGCATTTTACTTTGTATGATGATGAGTAGAACAATAGTTATACTGAGAAGAAAACCTTTCAAGGTCTTTTAAGATTACAAAGCCAGATGCCAGAAGTATATTTTTCATTTTGCTTGTTCTTACAAGAGCAATAATCTGACTATAGCACAGAAAAAGAGTGAATCTTGGCATGTTGCCCTTATGTTTTCTGGTGCATTCAGAAGTTCTTCTCTCATGTCTGGCTTACCTGGTTGGCCTCTGTGCTGGGGTTACTGCTGGTGCTGTGGGCTGCGGCGCCTCCCAGGGGCTGCTGGCGGCTGCTGAAGGGGGGCGCGGGCTGCAGGAGTGGAGGAGTGTGGCCGAATGCACTCAACCCTCTCTGCTGGGACAGCAGCTGCTGGTAAGCCACAGGCGTGATGGGGTGCGGAAAGGTGAAAGACGGACTGATGGGAAATTAAATTTTGGGTTTAAAGGGTAGCAGGACACCACACTGTTTGCATTAGATTTTACACTGTACGCTTAAAAAAAAGTTCTGAAAGGCAGTTTTGGAAAAGGCAATAGTTATGTATGAAATGGTGACAAGACAAAGGGAAATTTAAAATCACAACTAGTGTTTCATTTATGGAATACCTGTCTGAACAAAACCCCTTCTTAACACTTACGTAATGTAAAATGGGTTCTTTATAGTCTTTACAGTTCTTTATATGTTTATGTTTGTGGTTTTATACCTTAAAATTAAACATGATGGTTTTGTTACGGTGCCTTTATGACTGAAATATTCAAATGACTCTGACTGCCTGATTGTGCCTCATACATGAAGCAGTCTGGGCTAAAAATGTAATGACTTTATTATGAATGGTGATAAGACGGAAATTTAATTTTGTAAAACAAGCTGTTTTTTTGCTGCTAGGTTTTCATTCACAAGGATAAGTTTTGACATTTGACCAGGTGTTTTTGGTGTTTTCGGTGATATAGGGCCTTTAAATGGCTTTTTTATGCAGCTACATTTCTTAAATATCTTTTTAATCCTGAACAAAACTATTGTTTGTGATTCATTTTGTACTATCATTTGCAAACAAAACAGGTTTACATTAACTGTATGTCTAGGTAGTCGTATATGAATGAATCGCTCTTCGGATATAAATCATTTATTCCAAACAAAAGATATCAAATCAGGAAGTGGGCTTTCCTGTACCTGATGCCCCCAACGGAGAGGTGCCCGTAAGAGCTGCTGGCATTGGAGCTGGAGCGGGAGTTATTGATGTAGGCCACCAGAGAGTTTGGAGAGGTGCGGATCATAGTCTGCAAGTCGATGCTGGCGTCCGACATGGGTGAGATGGAGAGCGCCCGCTTCCGGCTCAGCCGAGGCGTCAGTCTGGGGCTGGGGAAACGGGACACTGGCACACACAAAACACACACATGAACTCTTGGAAGTTTCTTTACTTTGTTTGCACTTGTTTTTACTCTCCCCCCCTCAGTACTTTCAGTGTAAAGCTATGCACAGGAGAAGAGGGAGGTTTGCTTCACCTCCTTTATCTTCACCATCGCTCCCACACTGCTACAAGTTCACAATCCACTATGAATAATTAATCAGGCCAATCGTTTACAGAAATTACGCTGATATCAATCTCAACAAGCCCGTGGCACTCCAGCATGCTAAATAGAGGCAATTTAACAACATTCATTTCAGAAGACGATTAAAGAGTAAAAGCACTGAACGGTCACATGTTACCCCTTCTTGGTAGGCCTCGCTTGTTTAAGAGAAGAAAACAGATTGGAAAGCTGATTTGGTATATTTTCCACATGGCCTTTCTGGAGGTATTATTAATAGCAATATCTTGAGTGTTTTCTTTCCCTTCTCCATCAGACCTCCACTTCTTGTCTTGTCTAAAGGGAGAAGGATGTATTATTAGTTGCAGCTGCTCCTCAATGCACTTTTTCTGCTTTTTACAGAAGCATAACTGATGTAGCCAGCTTGACAAATTCTCTGTATTTTGCTTATGGTGCTCTTTGATTGTTACCTGGAGTTTTAGCTTATTAGGCCACTGATTTGTGTGTGTGTGTGTGTTGGCCCAGCTGCTCTTTGCCCAACAGGTGCTGTGCATTAGCCCAGGAGTGAGTGGACACAGAGCAGGAGGCCATTACACCCTTCAGGGGGCATCACCAAAGGTGCTGGCTGCAGGAAGCTCATAATGACTCCACACAAACACATGCATGTCACTCACACCAAAAAACACATCTAGTGACATTTCAAACAGCGGCCTTTCAAACTCCTGCCTCTGACTGCTTAATTACTGCTCTCCAGCTGCTATCAAGATACACAGCCTTTTACTGCATTTTACAAAACAGCCACCCTTTTTCTTTCCTTTTAATAAACATGGTTCAAATGTAATATGTAAGGCACATAAGACAGCAGGGTAGAAAAATCCAAAGCTATCCAACTGTAGAGACTTGTGAGCAGTATTTATGAAAGAGTTGGCAAAGACAACAAACAAATCCCCATAATGCCCCTCTGCGATTCTTATAAATAAACCTGTCATGCGTCATTAGCTTTGTGTAAAAATGCTAGTGTTATGTGGAACAAAGTGGCAATGATGTGCGGACCTGAAATCTGTTTGTGGACTACAAGAAAACACTCATGCCAAGTGGAATCTACGTGATCAGAAATTTGTTGTTAAAGAGCTCAATATGGTCCACATTAAGGCATCCTTAAACTCACATTTTTACATCCATCCCAGTTTTATGTTATGTTTGGAGTGTGGCTGTGCTGAGCTGCTGGGGGCAGAGCCGCGTCTCGCCTGCCCGAGGTCATAGGGGCCCACACGCTCTGGGATGGGCTGTTTTTATAGGCGATGTGGCTCTAATTTAGGGGTGTGCAGGTCCCTGCGTGAGTGCTTAAGCAGATGTGTGTGCGGCTTTTGGGTGGCTGGCGTGAGCTCAGGGAACCCCGCGGCCCCAGTGGGAGTGGGGGGGGGTCTCTAATTGGGGAGCTGGCCTGATATATAGCTTTAAAATTACAGGCACTCTCGGCACGTTTATAAAAGAGGAGGCAATTATTGTAGGCATCTGCTATGCTGTTTTAATTGGGATGTCTTTTGTGGAGGTCCAGAATATTGTAATTGGTGGGTGTTAATCTTCTGATCGCCTCTCGGCTTCCAGCAGTTACTCTGTGCACTGCTGGCCTCCTGGGGCTGAGCTGCCACTGGTACAGGCCAAGCAGGGCTTAACGGGCACCCACATCCCTGTGCCTTTTGTCCACTACAACAGACTTTTGGAGGTCTCATTTGCACACTGTAGCCAAGAGATGTAAGCTGTGCTCGGTCTCCTAGGGACAGAGATAGAGGCAGGAAAGGCTTGTAGCCACAGTGGTGATTGCAAATGCTAGTTTATGTATTTGGACCTTGTAGCTTTGGCAACTACAGTTAGACTGGCCTCCGACTTCCAGCACTTGACCCTGAACCAAGGTGAAATAGACTTTTCCAAAAGCGGTGGAGGCATCCTGGCATGAGAGCAGATCTCAGTGTTGCACTGCCCGAGCTTTTTGCCAAGAAGGCATACATAGCACTTACTGGAGTGGGCGAGGGTTTATTTTTTTCTGGTAAATCTGACTAATGCCATGACTGCAAATTTTATTAGAGAGGCAATACCCTGCAGGTCTCAGTATCTCACCACAACCTACATGTGTTCAATGCACACTGCTGGTGCAGGAAATGAGTATGCACGTGAAAAATTAGGCTTTAAAAATTATATGACTCACATGCGTTGCAAACAAATAAAATAAAGCAACCGTTTACTTTTTGTAAAAAAAACTTTTGGAAATATTTTTTTTGGTGCGACACATTTTACCTAATCTAAATAGTCTAAAACAATCAAAGCACCATTCTTGTATGTGCAAGTGTATCACATTGATGACAAGCACCCACCCAAAAACCCTGTATGTTTCTGCTTGCAGCCGGACACCAGACGTTTGCTTTGGCAGCTGCTATTGTTATGGGAGCTCAAACAGTTCCCCGGTGGCTGTGCTGCACAAATGAATTCAGCATCAGCCCCACTTTTTTCCTTTCAACCTCTCAGACTCTTCAGAGCGTTCCACTGAAAGCATCTCAATTAGACAGAATTCAAGAGACACTGCTCTGCCTTGTTTACGCTTACTTAAGACAGGAGGAGGACGGAGCAGCAACGGCAAAGGCATCTGGTCAATGTATTAGCACAGTCTCTCCCGTATCAGCCAGTGTCTGGCTGTGATCCGTGGTCTTACAGTTAGCAACTGGGCCTGCTTTGTTTATTTATGCATTCAGCCATCCACAAGCTTTAATGTCAGCATTTCCAGTCTCAGCCATTCAAAGGCAGTGAGTGAGACGATTCGTAACACTGCACGGGCAATAGATTCACTGTAGGTACACACAAAAGGCCTGAGGAACGTGGCTGTTGTGTGGAAACCTCTCTGTCCGGGAAGGAAAATAGTTGCTTTTAGCAGAGCTTGTGCTTTCCCTCTGCGTGTCGTTCTTTCAAACGCAGGGTCATAATTAACATGTTAAGTACACACCATTGGCATGGACACGCACTTGGCACTGCACTGGAGCGTTTAAGCAAAGGCACACACTCAGGCTGATGCCGACTCCTTTCATTGTTTACTGCAGCTTGTTTTTTTTTCCAAAGCCTGTTGGGGCAAATACCCCTGTCGCTCACATCACGGGCAAAGGCAGCAGTCAAAGGAAAGAGCTACCTAACCCAAGTAACACACGATAGATGTAGTCATACGTAGTAGGAAACATTTTACTTTAAAAACCCTGTCCTTAACATTAACTTTTTTTGGCAATAACCCCTTTAACTCTGCCCCAAAATGGCTTGGATGAATGCATGCCTATGTAACCTTCAAAGTGTTTTTCAATGTTTTTTGTCACTATACAGATGAAGCCTGTGTAGTTTCTTAGTATGCAAACCTATTCAAGCCAGAGAACACTCTCAGAAAGGATTACAGTATTGTTTTATAACACTAGGTTTGTGACAGGAAGATAACATTCACTGAATTTTGAGCTTTGTTAGAACATGTCCTTTACAGCAATGATGTGGCAATGAGAAATCTCGTAATTAAAGGCCAGGAGTAGATTAAAGGTAAGAAATAGCAGCTTTTCCCTGGCATTAAATTGGTAATGGGCAGTTTGCACATCCTGTACATTGTGTGACAGCCCAAATCTTGTCCAGGTCAGATTTTGATCTTAAAAAATGATGTCCAAAAATCTGTAGACCACTATTCATGTGATATTTCTTCTGAAATCAAGGGTATTAATAGAGAATTTGCACCCCTTTGTTGCAGTAAAAGCTCTTCTGTAGGTACTGTAAGTTAGATCAGTGACCCCCAACCCCCGGGCCACGGACCGGTACCGCATGTGGTACCAGTCCGTGGGCTGCACAGAAAAAAGAAAAAAACTTGAATGAAAATGCTGTTAATAAAGCTGCAAGCACACACTGGATTTACATTTATTATTATATTTTAAAGATACCCCATTATTATATTTTTAAAATATTCACATTTATATGTGCATCATTTATTTGTATAAGTACGTATACGTATATTTATCTGCCACTCCTTAAAGGCCGGGCCGTGAAAATAGTTTCTGATATTAAACCGGTCCGTG
>JBBPDB010000002.1:9657364-9669571 GCA_037974465.1 Brachypetersius altus | reverse complement strand
TTTATCTGCCACTCCTTAAAGGCCGGGCCGTGAAAATAGTTTCTGATATTAAACCGGTCCGTGACCAAATAAAGGTTAGGGACCACTGAGTTAGGTGGTTGGTTCTGGATTACAAACATCAGGAAATAGTTCCACAGCTCTATGGCCCAATGCATGGGTCTTTATACCCCTTTTGTGAATAGATATTGTACTGTAGATCAATGTATACGAACTAAACACCTGTGTCAGCAATGAGTGCACATTAAAGCAGCTGAATTCACTAATTAGGATAGTTTCAGAAATGTTGTATATGCTCTGATGTCTTACTGATATGAGAAATATTACTATAACAACAACATTACATGGTTAAAAAACACTGGTTTGAAAGGAAAATCTGAACCATTTTGCCTAGTTTACACTGAGGCCTACTTCTAATCCAGTCAGTGTCTCGGTGCACCAGTTAATGTCAAATTTTAACCCACCACTGCATTTAAAATGGCAGACTGTCTGAGAAATTTACAGTTCTGTGCATGTTGGCTCTAATGGCATTGCACAGAATTTTCCATGCGCACGTTTCTCATTTTTACAACAGCGATCACCATTTGCAGGAAAACCCCAAACTAAATCCTCTCCTTCTGTCGGGTAATAGTCAAATGGGAATCATTAGGGAAAACAAGAGATGTACTTAGAGTTCACTGAGGACTCACTCTTGTGGTAGGTCCGCTGAATTTATTAGTACATAAATTGATTTTTAAATATGCGTATGAATTTTATCAGCCCTCCATTCCAAGACAAACGGCGGGCTGCGCAATGCATATTTATCAGCCCCTCGCTCTGCTGAACGGGCTTCTTTATGCGGTGGTCCGGCCGCCGAGCCATTAGCTGGCACTCTGTTTCAATGAGGGCCTTGTGTCTGTGGGCCAGTGCGGAGAGCCCTGGACCCGCGAGTGCCCAGGGTGAGACCACATCAATCCACGCAAGGGAGAAGGCCAATGACACGGGCTGAGCAGGAGAAAGCCCTGTGCTGTGTTGGTGTTTGTGGGTGTTTGAGCAAACAGGTTTTGCTAGACCAACTATGGCTTGGTGGAGGCCCGGACTTGCGGCTGCAGGCGCGAGGCGCTCCCATGACCATCTCATTAAGGCCTGCGGAGAACATGCCATGGCGTGTTTGATTAGCAAACGGTTAGAAGTAATTGCAAAATGCAACGTGAGAACGGTGGTGTGTGCATTTTCCTACAAGAGCGTGGGGATCCATGCAGGACAGGCACAGATCCAGCAAGGCATAATGTAAAAAGGAAACTGATTCCTGTGGGTGGCTGTGTTGGATCAAAGCACAGCATATACACAAGTGCCAGTGCCAGCAAAAGTGGTTGATTATTTACAATAATAAATTTGCCCTTAAAGCTGACTTTCACAGATTTTCCCCACAGTTCATCTCTTTGCACACTATTTGCCATTCATAAGGCAGCGAGTCTTTGGAGCCATTCAGGCAGAACCTTTGGTCTGGATCAGAGCCAGTGTCCTATACAGTTCGCCAGCTTACCCAAGGACCCCATCTACAGCCTGGTGCACCCTTAAGTATTACACCATTACCAGTGAACGCAACATTGTTCCGAGGTCAGTGCCTCTGGGCATCTTCTTAACAATGCAGCCAAGCAGCAGTCGGCATCCTAAAAGACCAGGCATCCTCACAGCCACAGAACGTGACTAATTGGATCACATTACAAAGTGCCAGGAGAGCGCTACATACCTGCCATAACACTGCTTCAGAAACAAAGAGCAGGGATGAAGGTTCTGCCATAGCCTGCAGTACCCTCTCCGTAAAAATCTGTCTCTCTTTGAAGCGCTCCATTTAAGGCTATGGTGGATGTGTTGTAAGGATGTTACTTATAATAACAAAGCACACCTGTTGTACAGGCTGAATTAAAGGCCCCAGAAGGAACATCTCATAAATTGCTGAGTAGGCTCGTGTTTACAGACAGTTTTCACTATGAGTCATGCTTTATATACACGTAACAAAACATCCTCCTCCATTTGAAGTGGGAGCCTTTGGGTGCATCCTGTAACTCAAACCATAACTCAAATTACTGGACTGCTCCATTTGTAGTAAGTTTCCATCCTTGTATCGCTGCACAGGGTGTGAGTATTTTGACATTAGCACTATCCCATCCTCTTTCTTTAACTTCCAGCAACCAAATGCCCACCATCATTATTACTTGGAACTAGATATTTTTACATTATTGAGCTAAATTTAAATGAACAGAGTTTAAATTTGGACATAAAGAATTCTAATTCAACGCCCCAAACTGTTTAGAAAGTTAAGGAATTTTTTAAACAATACATAAGGAATTTTTTAAGCTTCATATGGTAAAATCTATGAGAATCTGGCAACATATAATCCTGTTAAATATAGACCTGTTGTGACAGCAGGGAATTAATACCCGGAAATCAACAATTTAATTGTCCTTGTTCTTTTTATATTCAATTCTATTCAATTCTATTCAATTCTAAGCCCAAAGTGGTCAAAGTTGCATTGCTTCCTTACATGTAATGGCACCAGTTGTGTAAGGCCTGTGACGTGTTTCAGTAAATGTGTATTCTACTTTCTTATTTCATGCTTTCTCTTTTAATATGTATTTCATGGGACGACAATGCACCTCATTTACATTGTGTTTGTTGTGACATAAGCATTTGTTTGTTTGAGCTAACATGGGAAAAATAATTGTGGTTAGCACAAATAATGGTGAAAAGTATAGTAATTGTGACAGGCCTACATGAGCTATATGACAATACATCAAAACATGTGACATGAGGGGACATTAATGGCATTGTTAGGAGGAGATTTACTCACTGTCCACTGGGCTAATGTAGTCAGGTAGATGTGCAGCAGCGGCGGCTGCGGCCGCTGCCCCTGTCTGCATGAGGAGCTCTCCGTAGGGGCTGCGGTGGCTGGCCATCAGGTGATAGTATTCAGCTGGGTTGGTGCCAGGTGGGGGAGGAGGGAGGCCAAAAAGACTCCGCTCCTTCAGGTGCTCATGTGTCACTGTCCAGAGTGAGGCAAGAGAGGACATGGGAATGTCAGTGCACTTCATAACCAAAGAAACTCTAACAACTTAATCAAAACCCTGACTTAGCCTGCTTAGACTGAGATACATCATATCCTCAGTGTTATCATTTTTATTCATTTTTTTATTTAAAACGTTGAACACCCTTTACATTATTTGAACATTTCCTGATAAACAGAGCAATATTTGTAAGTTTCTTTGTGTTGCAACCCGATATTGACAAAAGAATGTTATTTCTCCCATAAAGTGACCTTGTTGAAAATATGAACAGCGACCATGCCTTCATCTCGGCACAAATATCGCCATAAATTCAGAACCTGCCCCAGCAGACACATGTAAGGGGACCCCCTTAAGCACCTGTGTAACACTGAAGGAAATGTGTTAACACCTGCACCTAGTAAACCGCAGTCTAAAGGTGTCAGGGGCAATCTGCATAAGAGATGAATTTGTTTTGCTTTCAGTCTGGCTCGGATAGCCATTAGTGCCTCCTCCCCCCATTCCCTCTCCCTCATCCAGCATACTGGAGGAGCAGGCTGTTTCGAGTCCATGCTGGCCATTCAACAGGAGGGAGCTCTGGCTCATTCCTCTTCCCTTTGCCTGCTGGGCCTTTCATGCCACATCTGATCTATCAGGGACAATTAGGGCGTGGCTTGGTACAAGAGAACAGACACGTGTTTGTGCTGGATTCATGGCAGAACAAGGCCGTTTATTTTCTCCACATTTGCCAGATTGTGGAGTGCTGTTTCTGGAGGGGTTCAGTGTTAAGAGTGGTGAGGCTGAAGCTAACAGACACTGCAGCGATGCAGTCTAACCCACACATTGTAAATTGTTATTTGACTACACTCACAAAAAAATAGTTTTTTTCTTTTAGTGTTGATGATTATAACTGACAACTAATGAAACCCCCAATTCAGTTTCTCAGAAAATTAGAATATTACGTTCCTAAATGGTTTGTGAATGGAAAAAAGCCTTTCGCTGGTACACAAAGTTTTATTTAAACTTATTGTGGACCGTACCAAACCTTTTTCGTATATTTTATTTTTCCTGGAGGTCCACTTATTATGTTTTGTGTGGTTCCACATACCCAAAACAATATTTAATATTTTATATCCAACAGAATTAAACAGGATGTTTTGCTCTACTGGCTGCTCTGTTTTCTAATTAGATGGAACATCCATAATAACTTCTAGTTGAATGGCCATATCTAAAGTCAACAGGTATCTATGTAACATATACATATGTATATGTAAATTGTGAATTTAAAATAGGTTGTACTTACAGCAAAACATATGGACTGCAGCAAACATCAAATGCCCAAAAACATCAAATCAAAATATAATTTCCACAATATGAGGAAAAAATACCCCTTTAAAAAATCACCCACAGAAAAGGAACCAAAAGTGCTTCTGTAGGGCAATGCTACATGAGTGTACTCTTTAAAAAGAGACAGCACTGTACCTTTTACGGCTATAGAAATGTGTTAAAAGCCTAATTTAATGTCAACTTGTCAGTAATTATATTTGAAGAAGCTTTTGTGCACTTTTTTTATATGAATGAAGGTGAGAGGGACTCTCTTTTATATTTGTGCTCAATCAAGCCTAATTCCCTCCACTTCCTTTGCTTTCTAGCCATGTAATCAGTGACGCCATCTTTTCAGCATTGCTTATTTAACTGTAAAAGTGCAGAACCATTATTGTCACTAGACTGTAGACGGTGATTTATCTTTGATTTAGGCCTGCTCGTCCTAACCTGTTATTCTAAGACTGTTGGTGAGACGACAGCTGTCAGCATGGAAGTTAAATTTGTGGAAATTCTCATTTGCCCCTGTTTTCTTTAGCTATTTCCATGGTGTTCTACTCTTTCCCACATGCACATCTTTCCCAGAATGTTTTCAAAGTTTCAAAGCATATTTGACAAAGGATTAATGACCACAACAGCAGAGATAAGCCCTTATGTAAACCTACACACGGCAGAGTGGTGCGACAGTCTCTGTAGTGTCTTTGAGTTTGTGAAGGAGTGGAACCATTAGCCCTTCTTCCTTCTTAACCACCGCCTTCTGCTTTCATTTCATCCCCTTAATGTACGGCCTTGTACTGTAAACTCAAACGCCATTAACACGTCTGCTTTAGGGCCAAAGCATTCTAACCTCAGTATTAAAGAGACATGAATTTATAGTGCTAGCTATTTATAAACCATCTGCATTCCATTGAGAAGATGGTAGGCAGGGCTTAATGCTCTCTATTTGAAACTTTATGAAGTTATTGTCAGTTTTCAGTATGTTAGAACTATATTTCTTAATTGTTTAATGCAACTACACTATCATTAAGTGCGCAGGAGTTTTTTCCCATTTGGCGACAGTTACAAGGTTTTTCTGTTTCAGCAAAATTAGGCTAGACTTTTAAACCTACCACATAACATGCTATTCGCATTTCATGGCAGATGTCATGTGCTGCCATGAGTTGTCAGGAACAATTATGTCTATTAATATAACAGCATCGTCATGACAGATAATATTATGCGCTGACTTTAAATTAGCACGTGCCATAAAAATATTCAAACTACTGGAATGATTACATGATCTCACATGATTATGTTAACAGACATAATCGGCCGCGGCAGATGACATCTGCCATAAAATGTTGGAAGTGTTATGTAGCAGGGTCCCAAGAAAAGTGCTACCCATTTCCACTTTTAACAATAATGTGACAGTGACTAAAAATGTGCACCTTTAAAGGAACTTCTCTGCTCATGTTAATAAGATAATATAAAAGATGGCTTATCAAGACATGTACATCATTTTGCATGTTGGGAATTAAAAGGACTGAATGAATTTGTGCCCTTCTGTAAACATTCATTTGTCTGCAATCAGACTCACCTTCAGCTGGGCTGAGGCCTCGTGCGGCCGAGAGGACCGACAGCGTGGGGCTGCTGTGAACTGATCGCAGGTAGTGCTCCATGTGGGGGTTAACATATGGGTGCGGCGGGCTGAACGGAGACTCTCCCGTGGCTGCAGCGTGAGGGGACAGCCGGATCAGAGAGATATCAGAGATGACTGGACTTCCAGCTAATCCAGCAGGGCTACAGGAAAGATTGGCAGAGAAAGATTATTTGTGTGTGTAGTTATAAAGTGAAATAATAAGTGGAAAGTTACAGGGAACAAAATGAAACATTATTTTCAGTGCCAGGTCGCCACATTTTATGTTTATTATTTCACACCACGTTCCATTATTTGACAAATAAACAGTAATAGTGCATTAAAATGTCAAATATGTAATCTGTTCTCTGTACAATGATGTATTTTGACTGGGACAGCCAAATTTTGCATGTGATTGTTTCATTGACATTTGCAGTAGGTGGGTTAAAGTATCAGTGTGTACAGTTTGGCACCCTTCTTTTGTGAAGGCAAGAGCCTTCGTCAGGGCGCATGCTTGATAAATAACCTGAGCTCTGTTAATATAACCGAAGGCCATTGTCCCTGTCCTTAGGGTTTGCACCTCCAAGTAAATCCACGCATTGACACTGACTCAACAGCTAGGCACTTCAGCTTCCTCTCAATCAACTACTATTATACATCTTAAGTACAATAACAAAAGACTTTTCATCAGTTAAGCCCAGATGCAATAAGATCTGTGCACTTCTCTAAGATGAATCAGTACTAGCTGTGAAACTTTTTTTTTTTGCTACACCCACGCTACCTATTATAGTCTAACCCAGCTACCTCCTTTTCTTTATGCCTTGGGCAGTGAGCAAGTTGGGACTAAGGGTGTAATACATAAGCATGTAAGCTGTGATGTCTGGGTGGGATAGCTCCAGAGAGGAGATGAGATATTTAATAATGTCCAGCCTCTCACTATCGCCCCTAACCTGAACTGACATGTAGACGATGCCAGAATGGAAGTTCAGAGATAGCCCAAAGGTCAAGGTGGGGTTATATATGTGTCATCTCTTGGCAGGTAACTGGGCCCTTTGCCGACCCATGGAAGCCCCGCCAGGATGTAGACTGCAATTGTAATACTTCTTGGAGGTAGATCACTGCCTCTGTCTGAGCTCTGCCTGAAAGGCCTTTTGAAAAGATGCATGTATGGATCTGTAGTGACTCTGCTTATCTAATTCTGGTTACACTTTTATGATAGTGTGCCTGTAGGCTGAAGGGCACCAAATACACTCCCTAGAGGTGAGGAGCATGTCAGCATATTTCTATAATGCAAGTATGATACTGTGCTTACTTATCTCCTTTATAGTTTTTAAATTGGTCTGCTACATAAATTTTCTTCTTAAGTGGAGCTATGAGGCCAATGTAGTAAAAAATGATAGCCACTGCTTAGCATTGAGCAAACTCATCACAAAACATTTGCCACAAATTAAGTGACTTCAAATGGACACACGATTATCTATTAAAATAGACAGGTGAGCAATTAGCATACCTCACGGGCCGATAATAAATAGTTCAATAACAAAGGCTTTTGAATCACAGCAACACCCGCTATCATATAAAACAGGTGTTTACTGTCTTTTCTCACAGTAAACTCAACACTCCTCACAGGGTCGGGGCAACGTTCCTGCAGGTGTTGATTGGAGAACAAAGTAGAAATGTCAGACAGCATTAGACAAAGTCAGCTGTGTGCTCACACAGAAAGGAAATCACATCAGTAAACCAGAGACTGAGTTCTCTAAGGGTGGGTTCAGTGTTTAGCTTGGGAACTGGTGGGATGGGATGCACTGCTGCTCTAGACTTTAAGGCATGACAGCTTTTAGGCCATAAATGTCATCACGGGTTCCTTCTTCTATAAGAAAATGTAAAAGCAAGAGAGTGCCTTTTATTAATGGTGAAGGAAATACTTTCACACTGAGTAACTTACAGAGAGAGTCCAAACTATTGGTATACGCAGGCTTTTTAGTCTAGAAGCATCTCACAAAAAAGCGGATTATAGTTTACTTAACTGATCTTCATCTGTTCAAATATATTTGGTTGTGTTTAGTTTAACCATTCCAAATGTTTCACTCCATAATTCTCCTCTGATATGGGTTTATGTTGATTCAGGGGCTAATCTTGGATTTCTTAAAGCATTTCTAAGGTCTTAGAGAGGCCCTAGACAGGCCTACAGCTTGACTAATCTGAAAGGTGCGTCTCAGATGCATTATGCTTGGCACAAGCTGGCTTCATCTCAGTCCCTCACTTATACCTCTTCTGTGTGGAAGCCAACTTGCACGCAGCCTGAGCCCAGCTCAGTTTCCAGTAAACGCCTGCAGACTACCAGGCTTGTGCAGTGGCCAACTTTCTGCCATCAGCCCCCTTGAAAGGATAGCCATAAAGACGGCTCTGTTCTGGGGGGAGCTGAGAGAAAACAGATGCCCCATACACAAAACAGCCACCCTCCCCCCCATTCAGCAGCTGGTGGGGGGGACTGGGTGGCGGAGAGGTGGGCAGTTCTTAACATTAACGTTCAGCTCCAATAACGCTGTGATTTTACAAACTGGCAGTACTGCACACAGCAGTTGGGCGCTTGCCCCTTTTGGACACAGTCTTAATCACTGAACCACTAAAACTGTAATGGTGAAAGTGGTGGCCTGCAGGAGAATTAGAGTGTAAGGTGAGGTTAGGTCTGCTTCCAGTGTCACAAATCAATCAATCAACTGTTCACTGTAAAATCCTGATGTTTCTATTGGAATCTACAAATAGAATCTTTTACCTGCAAAAGTTTAGTAATGCATAATTAATATTTTTCACATGACCCTGGATAACACAATCTGAACTTAGGTTACATAGTTTGTCCAGCAGATTAAATAATACGCTTTCAACATTTCAACATAAATAAAAATATTGTCATGTATCTGAATGTGAAACAAATCATGCAAAAACAAAAAGATTGCACCCTTATGAAGGACTGAGCTCCGATCCCATAGTTTCAATTATTTGCTAGACTGTCAAAAATGACACCATGACCTGTTAACACACAAATAAATCAGCAAAACTACAGAGTGCCTGTTTGAATCCTGGGTAAAAGGCCATAATTTAAAGCTTTGCCCATTGGGGACAAGAAATAGGAGGCTTTTTTGACAGGTAAAATTACTGAAATCATGTTGCTCCACCCTTTTTCTGACAAGATGTTACTTGACCGGCTTAAAGAGACCTTAGTCACGGGACAGACGCTGCCATGGAGCATTCTGAGAGCTGGCGCTTAAAGATCCTAGAAGGCTTTCATCATAACACCATGGGTGGTTCCTGTCCATGTAACACCAACTGAATGGCAGTTTTGTTTTACAATCACATAATCTGTACTTTGGGAAGAGTTCCTCTGCACTGACACCAATGCTTTGAGCATCTCTGAATTATGGTAGGCAATTGTTCTGGCAGGCGTATACTATATTTACTGGCTTAAGGCCTTAGCAGTTTCCCGTTCATGTGTATCTATATGAACAAAGTCAGAGCTGTTAAAAGTTTATACAATAAATGTCATGTAAACTAGAAAACAGTCATTCATGCAAAACTGAGAAATATGTTGATTTCGGTTTGACTGACCTCCTTCTACTGATTGGCAGGTTGGTTAATCTCTCAATAGTTCTGAAATCATTGCCCTCAAACTTTGCACACTGCTCTCTCGTTGACCTGCCCTCTGGCACTTTCCCTCCTGGCTGAGGAAATGAATTACACTCTGGCACAGTCTCGTCAGAGCTCCTGGTCAGGTGCTTTGAGTTAGATAAATCACTCCAGAGTCAGTCAATTCCCTGTATAGCTTTCTAGATGCTCTACCACAGTTGATGCTTGCTCTCAGTTTCAGCACCCTGTCCCCCTTACAGTATATGCAGTGCTGTTTCATGCCAAACCAAACCGACAACATGGTGACCTGGAAACCAGCGGAATTAGTGCCAAACTTAAGGCATTAGTTACTCTTATGACTGTATGTGCAGTATATAGTTATACTTCTGTGGTTTGCTGTGGACATAGACCAGGGTCAGTGGAGAAATAATGGCCTTGGCTGTGGTTTATTTACAAGGGAGCATGATGGATGCCTTCTTCTCTCCATGCAGTCATCAGTCATGCTGTTCCTATGCCTCATTAACAAGCAAAGAAGTATAGCCTCTAAACCAGCTACATTTACCACAAACAAAACCAACTGTGTCAATAATAACTGGTATATTAACAACAAAATAAAAGTCAAGTGTAAAAGTAGGAAAACCAACATCAGCCCTAAATGGAACATACAGAGTGCAGTGCTGAGGCTCTTCTGTGCAGGGCTGCTGTGGCCTTCAACTCCACCACAGAAAACCTCAAGCAAAGCTCCATACTACAGTGTATAACTCCCCCCGCCCCACACACACACACCCCAATGACTGAGTGGGAGGGAAAGAGGATGTGTTTTTCTCATTCACTGTTGTTGTTGAGGTTCTGGGAACGGAAAGCTACATTTTAGATACTAATTACCACGTTTACATATTGGCATCCATAACTCGCAATTTGTTAGGCCTGTACTAACACAGTCTCCCTGCTTTTGCAATGTCTGTGGTGGTACACAAAAACTCTGTCAATATTTTCCCTTCAGGGGATGCTTGCATGGTTTGTGGCACTCTAAACGAACGTTATAGTACATACAGTTTTGATGTAGTCCATAAACTAAGACACGTTTCTGAAAAAAATACATCACCAAAACATTTCTCAACTCAAATTACATCCAACTCTTCTTTTAAGGTGGTGTGGACAGTATGACTTATAGTAAGCTATAAAAGATGCCAAAACTTCACTGCTATGGAAAGTCATTACAGACAACATCAGGGCTGGTGAGAGTTGATCTTGGATCAGATTGCTACATATTTATGATGGTTGTGGACACAAAAATTGATTCCAGATCAGATGAACAACTTCTTTAAGAAATCTATCACCAGTTTGTTTGGGAATAATGTCTTTGCGGTTCACATGAACTAATAATTTAGATTCATATTTTCAATTTACAGATGTAATTATGCAGCTGCTTAATGTTTTATTGTTAGTGTGTTTTGAGTTTTGAACTCTTTTCTAAGCATAGGGAAACAGGTCAGAATTCTTGTGATAATATTATTATAACTATTAGCAACTGACCTTATGCTACAAATGTGGAAAAAGATGGAAATATGCTGGAACATTCTCGAGCAAAGGAGGGTCCAGGGATGGAAGGATGAATTGAATCAGTGTGGTGAAAGGGGGTACTACATTAGGGGACCACTAATGAGTAGTGCTACAGATGTTGTCAATCTGTCAGGCTTTAGTAACACTGTAAGAATATTACAGCATAGCTCATTCCTCATACAGGACGGAGCCCCTCTGCGGCCTCTTTGGGTGACGGCTTTGACAAAATGACCCGACTCTCATTATGTTACATGCAAACAATGATGAACAAGAGGTATACGCAGCAGTCATGTTCCGCAATCAAGGCCAAGACCCCTGACACTCCAGTCTGAGTGGATAACAAAGCACTGGGTCCGCCGACCAATGACACTGAACTTAATTTGCTGTGCAACATACATCGTAATTAGGTGAATTTGGCACAGGCAGAAAAAAAGACAGCTACATCAAGGCCTTGATGAATTACGGGGGCTCTGTCAAGACCAAGTCACATTAATCAAGGCAGCCAGTATAGGACTCTTCTCTTCTCTTAGCTTTTCCACGCACTGTGATAAATAGCTCTGCTGTTGCAAGGCACATGCTGCATATCGCCATCAAATCTGTGGATGTAAATGTGTAGGCCCAGTTCTATTGGCTGCCACTACACCTTTCGTGTTAAAGCAAAAAGATAAAGTAGGGTGGGTGAAGTACAACAGATGAATATTTATAACAGATGGAGTACTGGCCATGGTCTTTTAATGGTCTAACCTGGAAAAAAGTAAAGGCAAAACCATTCCTTTGTAGCTCATAATCCCTTTAGATCCTATAATGCTTTTTACAGTTTATAGTCAATTTGTATGTATTTGTATCATTTTCATCAACTTGTATTCATTTGTTTCAGTTAAACTTGAATTTTTTCTCTTTTAATTAACATGGGCGGTGACGTGTAAAACTTTATTGAAAACACTAGTGAATAAAAGCATGTGTTACTGTAGATGTAGAGAGTGATGAGAGAGAGACAGAGAGAGAGAGAGAGAGAGAGAGAGAGAGAGAGAGAGAGAGAGAGAGAGAGAGAGAGAGAGAGAG
>JBBPDB010000002.1:9644200-9657009 GCA_037974465.1 Brachypetersius altus | reverse complement strand
TGGTGGAGATGTAGAGAGAGAGGAGAGAGAGAGAGAGAGAGAGAGAGAGAGAGAGAGAGAGAGAGAGAGAGAGAATTTATAGGCATAAAACACTAGATGAATTAAGAATAAATAATAATGAATACATAAGCAAGAACTGACTCTCCTGTCAGTCCTCGTGAGTCGTCTGCAGGTCAAGAGTCTACCATGAGCTCAACCAAACATGAGAACAAATTTTTACAGTTTTTATTTATTTCTTTTTTTAAAGAATTTGAACAAATTGGTAATCCTGTTCAGAGTTCACTTTGAAGTTATACAAGAAGGATTTTGGCAGGGGTCAGTCTTGTGACCTCACTACTCTCACATGAGTGTTTCACTGTGTCAGGTGGATTTTGGTGCAGAATATGTGTGTGTGTGTAAGAGAGAGAGCGCAACACATCTCCCTCACACAACGCCCCACAAATGGAAATAGGATGTAAATTGGCAGAGTTTTCCTTGATTCAGTGAATGCCAAGATCACAAAGCTGTCCAGCACAATGAAATATTAGTAGGGGAGAGACAGAGGATGGGTGGAAATGTTAACATTCTGTCAGCTTTGTACTAAACAGGCTTCTCTCCATCAGTTTTCACTTAATCTTTAATCTGCCTTGCACAGTGTTTCTCTGTCCACAAGCTATCCCTTCAGGTTTTGGTGTTGCTCTAGAGGGGAGCTGAAAGATCTCCCAGGTTAAAGATATACTGCTGTGCTGGATGGCCATCTGCTTGCAGCTCATTCTGTACTATCTGAATTGTGGGACTCGGTTTAGTTTAATTGAGCAGCTTTTTTCTCTTTTTTCATTCTCTGGTGTTTGTGACATTTAACGGTTAGGGGGTGGGCAAAGATACTGCTATCATGGTTACATCACAATACACATCACAATTGTGTGTATCGCCAGTACAAAACAATTTCAATTATGTGTAAAGCAGGTTTAGATTTTTTACAGAGACCCCTAACTCTTATTTTTCCACTTCATAAATGGTAGAACATTTAAATAGTTGCATCGTTTTAAAAAGGTGTAATTACAAACTGCATTCTGATCCACTTTGTTCACGAACTTCAGAATCCTGAATTATTATGTGTATTATCGTGAAGCTGTCAATATGATGATGCTATAGTTTTCCTAACATAATATCCAAGGACCTAACAGACTTACCCGTGCATGGCATGAAGCGGGTGTGGCTCATAATGGTATCTACCCTCATGGTGGCGCATGTCGATCGGTATCGGTGTGTGGAAGGTTGAGAATAGAGGAGGAGCTGTGGAATCAAGGACACAGAGAGAGAGAGAGAGAAAGAGAGAGAGAGAGGGTGAGAGAGAGGGAGGAGAGAAAAAGAGAGACTTCAAATAAGTGTCAGGCTTTCAGATGAAATATTTTCAAAGGGTCTACAATGCTGCTCACAAGAATTTCAGAGGCAGTTTTGTGCGAGATATTGGCAGTATCACACAGGAGAAGTGGGATAAATAAATAATCAAAGTCGGAGAAATCCGACATCTTCAACATGAGACAGACTGAAAGTGGGCTTCTGACAAAGACCTGCAGCGAGGCCCTCTTTGAACCCAGGGCCAAGGACAGTTGAAGAGAAGATGCTGCTCGAACACAAACCGACCTGACTGCAATGAGCAAAAACATAAAAGCACCTTCTGGCTCCTCATCTATTTCCAGGACATGGGCATACATGTTATTGGCTTCCGAGGCAGCAAGTCATGAAGGGTAAACTCCCAGGCAACGGCACTTAATCTCAGCAGAGGGAAGCGACTAAGTCCATTCTGGGACATAGACCCAGAACATACCAACTCGCTTTCAGACAGGAAGGTATACATCTGGGCATCTTCTTTCTAAAATAACTGAAACCTTACAATAGTGCGGTCTTAAAAAGATGCAAAGAATATTTTTAGCTGTCAGACAAAATCATCAATCCTCTTCCAGCCATACAAGGATGCACTGAATTAAGGAGGCCCGTTAAAAAATGGAACTTTGTTCAGAACACTGGCTGCTCAGTAAGCACATCAGACCTGCATCTTATACTGGTGAATATTAAGTGTATTTATAGCTTAATTGTTTCATAGGCCAATTCCGCAGCTATGGTAGACACTGCACATTTTTCTCTCATGTGTCCTAATGCGTATGTGTCTATCAGTGCCATGGCTAGAGAGGAGGCATAGTCCTCAGGCCTGCTCCTGGCTTGCATTAAAATTCTTAAGGTGTCACGTGCGTAAGTGAGTCAGGCATGACCTGAGAGCAGAGAGCATGGAGGGAAAAGCTGCGATCATTATCTGTACCTGAGAGGACCCGGGGGTAGAGCCGAGAGGAGGGCTGAAGGCCTCTAACAGGAGGCCACTCAAGGAGGAGGCCATTATGAGTCAGCATTCCAATGCCATCACTCTCACTCAACTTATGAGAATAACTTCTTTACTCCCGCTCTGTTAAAAGCCAAGAGGTCATCCTTACAAAGGTCTCAAACCCTTTGTGTGATCTGTTCTGCTTCTTGAACGCATGGGAGCCTCCTGGTGTACTGGCAGTGAAAACATAACCTTTACAACTCTCAGCCAGAGCGTAAAAGTGTTTTTCTAGTAGCTCAGAACATGGGATTTGTTCTCAAGCAATGTTAATCAACTGTTAGCAAGACTACCTTCATTACAGTAAACACGCATTTTCCCAGAGGTGAGTTTCACAGACAGGGATTAAGCCCAGTCCTGGATTCTTCAACAACATAGGAATCCAGAACTGTCAACCCACAGTTACTGCCGGCAATAACAAAAGCATGATATAACTAGAAACAGGTGAAGAAATTCAGTTGAATGTTCCAATGTTTGTATTCGTAAGGGTACAGGTGGGTTATATAATGGAATTAATCATTATTCACATTGTCACCAACAGTATGAGTATCGTGAGTACCTCTAGAACAGTGGTTCCCAACCTTTATTTCGTCACGGACCGGTTAAATATCAGAAACTATTTTCACGGCCCGGCCTTTAAGGAGTGGCAGATAAATACACGTATTTATACAAATAAATGATACGCATAAAAATGGGGATATTTTAAAAATATAATGATGGGGTATCTTTAAAATATAATAATAAACATAAATCCAAGGTGTACTTGCAGCTTTATTAAAAGCATTTTCATAACAACGAGCCGACAACATTACACTGGTAACATCCACGTTTTTTTCTGTGCAGCCCGCGGATCGGTACCGGGTCGTGGGTCATGTGGTACCGGTCCGCGGGCTGCACAGAAAAAAGCCCGGGGGTTGGGGACCACTGCTTTAGAACACTGGTCAACTGCAGGTCTCCTTAGAAATTGAGCAGTACATGTGAAATGTTAATATATTATATATATATTATATGTTAATATAATTGTTAATATAAATACATTTTTGAAAAGTCAAAAGTGAAGACAATACATTACATAACTGCGTGCCTACTTTAAGTAAACAGCCGGCAGTTTAGCGGTATAGACTCTGTGTGAAATCTGTCCTGGAGAAGTGATCAGTGTCTGTTTTCTTGCAGCAGTAATGGAAAAAACAACTGACAGGACAGCAAAATAACAGTCATTACACGGCATCTGTAGAATATATGAGGGCGCTGTCTTCAAAATCTCCCTCATAAAGCCCGGTAGACCTTCAGGAAAAACTGACCACATACTTTCAGGTTCTGGGCGGCTGTTATTATTTTTTTTCTCTGCCTCTGAGTTTGGCTGCCTGTCCTTGGTGAGTTGGGAGAGAGAGACATTGCTCATGCGTGATGTAGGCCTGGAATAATGAACCTCTCTATGAGGGCAGTTGGGAGAAGGAACATGTGCATGCATAACATCTTCATTCACGCTCCGGCCAAGTCCATGTGCAGCACGTCAGCGCGTGAGTTCGGCACATGCAGCAGGGGGAGGTGGACTTCTGGGATGTCTGTGTCATTAAGAATGATGGGAACTGGTACAGGAGAACGTGAGGGAACATATCTGCACCACACTGCAGCCCAAAACGCTTCCGTCATTTACTCTCATAGACCTAATTCATAGATTTTTATTCATATTTTTCACAGTTGGATTTTTTTTTACGTGTTTTGCCTCAAGCTTTTATTAAATAAACTACTAAAGGAATCCCTTAAACCACTTCAGACCTTAGGATCAGCCATGCAATTTCCAAAGGGAGAGTCTCACTGCTACAAATACCCTGAAGTCATGACAACGACAGTGACGACCATTTGTTAGCTCACAGCACAATACAACAAACATCACTTTATGGGGAGACAGTTATGCACACTAACGCCTACGAGAGCCCATCGGGAGAAGAAGGCTTATTTGGAGGAGCTACAGCACAGGGATGGGCTGAGTAGGCTTTTACTCTATCACTCAGACAGCTCTATTGTTCTCAGGCCAAAGGCAAAACCAAAGGCCAATACCCAAGAGAGTCCACAGGTGTGATCACCTGGTTTATGCAGTCCTACTCCCAACGGCGTTCAGTCAAACATATTCTGTTTTCGTCTATTCAGTAGTAGCTTTCTACAGTCTTAAAAATAAAAATAAAAGTGCCAAAAAAGGTTCTTAGGAGCAATGTTACACTTCTGGTTCCCTTAGGCCAGCACACAGCCCTGCCAAAGCCGTCTACAGTTTTGTTCAGTCTTAACTCTGGAACAGAGTACTGTACACTGAAACAGAGCAGATATCTGGATTATTTGGGGGTATTTTTGAAAGAAAGAACGATGTAAAAAAGAAGTGATAAAAAGTAAACGATGTAAAGTTTCCTTACCAGTTGTGGGATTTTCCTAACACAGTATGTATCATCCAGGAGCAAGTACTCCAAAATATTCCAAAGATCTTCTCAACAGAGGTTGAGAGTTTCAAGTTGCCTTAACAACAGCAAAATGCATTCTGTCATCTCCTAGATATGTTCTATGATCATTTCTTTACTGGGTGCAGACTACTTTTAACATATGGTGTATGTCTAAGAAAGTTTCTACTCATTTTCCGTCGGAGGACGTTTCAGCAATGAAGAAATGTTCTTTTTAAAGACTACTTTTAAAGACACTTCCAGGTGACAGACGTTAACCACGGGCATTTTGGGTCTTATAGCGCAGGGGGAACAATTCACTTTTCATGCCCAAACGCAGCCAAAAGCAGGGTGGCTTTGTAGTGAGAAGAGCTCATCCTCAGAGGAAGCACTCAAGAACAATAATAATATCCTGAGAGGCCAGGCCACGGCAGTGTAATTAAAAAAGCTTTTCTGTCTTGCTCCAGGAAAAAAAGGAGGGAGCGAGCAGGAGGGAGTCGACTCTGACAGGAAATTCCAAACAGAGAAAACTGGCAAGGGGCCTAACTGCACAGCACCATGCCAACCGCTACACACCAGGTCCCCGAGCCGCCTTGAACCTGGGGAAGCCGCAGGCCAAGCGGTAGCCTCCAATTGCTTCAGTTGCTCAGTAGCATGCGCTTTGTTTACCCCCCACCCCCTGTTTCAACATCATAGGCCTTTTTTTCTCACCAACTGATACTCATCTACTTGCAGGAGACTACAATTTGTAAGAAGACAAAAGGGTCTTGTTTTTTCTAGCTATCCCACACCTGGGAGAAGCGCACACTGTATAACATGTCTGTTTAGTCTGCATTGATGGTTTTTCCCCAAGGCGTTCGCAGTGGCGGCAGAAGGATTAAGGGTTTAGGCAGTTGCATGAAAACTGCTTCCAGCAATGAAAGGAAGAATTAAGTGAATGACTTTTCATTTAACACCCCCAGAGCTTTGTAAAATGATACACTTCATAGTGTTTTGTAGTGTGTTAGGTGCCCAAGTTCTGTTTAAATGTGCTAATGCAAAAACTGAACATCGCTCAAAATCCTTGTCACCTTTCGTTAGTACCTCAGAGAGAAAAAAAATACAGGAAATTTACCAAAGCAGCATGCTCAGGTTGGGAACAGAGGAAAACTTATGGTCAGTCATTGGATACCGAATAGCTCTGTACCATTCATTTGGCATCTCCAAAGCATTTACGGCACCTTGTCCTAAATACAGTAGCCCCAGATGTGGAGGATCCTCAGCAGACCCTATGACTCTTTCCTGTTAATATTTACAAAGCTGAGCCCTGCTGGCTTCTCTCTGGCAAGCTGAAGCCATGTCAAACAACTGGCCGGATTCATCCGATCACTTGCATCATTTCCAGCAAGCCCCTGGCCCTCATAAGGTAGTGGAGATCTGACTGAGATTTATTAAGTCTGTCTGAGCTCCTAGTCTACTGGAAAACCTCAGCCAGGAAACAAAAGCTATCAGTGATGGGCAGTTGTGGCCTAGGGTCACTTGCTAATAAGCCTAATGTATCACTGCAAACAAGCAAGCCATGCAAAGCTCTGGTAGCATTAGTAACCTGAGATCTAAATGTGATGCTATTGTATATTTTACTGCAGTTAGCATGCTACTGGCGCACTTATGGTGCTAACAAGATGATAAGGGTTTTCCCTAGGGCTAATTACGCAAAATGCTAATCACACACCGGACTGTGCCCTGATTTATCACTGGAATGCTTAAAAGCCCCGGAACTCTTAAAAAGCACCTTTATTCAAGGTTCTAAAATGTCTTGTAAAATGAAGATTAAGTAATTACATTTGCAGAAATAAGCCATTTATCATCAGAATTGCAGATATGATAACAGCTTTTGTATTAAAATTGAATTCAATGAGCACGGTTTTGCAAGAAGATTATAATGAAGTAATTAAAACTTTACTAGAAGCATTTAACATACTTTTTGTAAATCGTTGGTTTGGCAAGTTATTATTCTATGCTTCAACATAATGAACACAAATAGAATAAGTAATCATGGGTTCTCAACATGGGTCAAGCAAAAGGCTGAGTTTGCCATTCCCTAAAAGTCCATTGAGTTGAAATGCAAGTATACTGTATTTACACATCTTCACTGAATCACTTCGCTTTGCAGTGTCCTGCCCTTTAACCTTATGCCACTGCTGACATAAAAATACCTCAACGGACACAAAGGATGTCTAAACATCCTTGCGTCCATGCATTGCAGTGCTGCCTCAGCATTATTACTGCACTAAAAGGCAGGAGAGAATGACTGTGGAGGAAGTGCCTCTCTAACACAGACAAAGCAAGTGTGCAGGATACTTGCCGATTCATCTGAGGAAATCGCTGCTGAAGCGCACCTTGTGCCCAGAGACTTTTGAGTGGGGGTTGTTGGGGGGTTAAGCAGGAGTGTGAAAGCAAAGGACTCTGTTCATTGATAAGATATGGTTAGGTCAACGGTCCATTTACATAAAACAGGCACCTAACCATCCAGCCTAATCTTAGCTCTAAGTTTTGTAGGAAGAATTTGCTGTAAGAGCACAAACTAAAAACAGCTGCGGAGGCACACAGTAATTTGCCTCGTGGGTGTCATTCCTGGGGGTAAGAATTCAGACAGGCTGAATCTTAAAGGTACCCGTCTTTTGTCCTCCACAGGGGTCTCTCTATTTTGCGTCTATGTTACTTCAGATCCCTCCAGACATGTACTCTGAGCAGTTATGTCTTCTTCATAAAACCACAGCTTTTTATACTTTCCTTATGTCTGTTTTTACTGTTCCACTGCGCATGGCTGTAGTCTTTTTAGAGCCCAGAGACAAAGCGTTCCTCTATGTGTGATGTCTTTTATGCTGAGTTCCAGGTCAGTAAGGCCTGGTCTCAATGCCATTGACAACAAGACCCCTCATTAAAATGCTTTTCTATTGTTAGTGCGTTACTCCCCGTGGATGCAACTTCCCTTTACAACAATATTCTTTTGGTTCATGGTACTGATCTGGCGAATGCTGCCTTAGTCATTTGCACCCTATTTATATTTCAAAGAAGTTGTAATTCCATTTGCATGACAACAGAAATTCTTGTCCTTGAGCAACAGCGTATTGACTTGAACTTACTGTCTCAGACAGATGTGCTCTGAAGAAATTAGATGATTTGCTGTGATTTCTCATATTTTAGGCATTTCTAAGTCTGTGTGGCGCTGCCAGCCTCAGCACCACCGGACATGTAGATAATGAAGTACTTTAAGGAAATGCTGCCTCTCAGCTCTTGTTTTTCCAAAGGAAGAGAAGATTAGGCTCTTAATTAGTGCTTCCAAAGAGAAGGCTCAATTTACGGGATAGCAACAGAGCGAAGGGGGGAGGGAGCAGGAGAATGTCCAACAGTCTGGTATGGGGGGCCCCCTATTACTGAAGGGGAAAGGGGGATGGGAGGCTGAGAGGACCTTTCTTTCCAACAATAGGGGTGCATTCCGCCTCTACGTCCATTCACAGGGCACTGGAGGAGGGCCTATAACGGGCTCCGGCTCTCAAACCCAGGATGACCCATCAGTAAGGGGTCATAGAGGTAATGACTACATCAAATGGATCCTGTCCCCACACAACTGTGTTGGTGCTATTGAAAAAAAGATAAACAGCCTCAGTCAGCAGTATGGAGAGGGGGAGTGCAGTTAGAACTAAGGACTGAAGAGTGAAGGGGAATGGGGCAGAGTCAACAATGGCATGAATTAAACTGCAAACTCCAGGACCTGGCAAGCAAACAAGCAGTGAGACTGTGTTTTTATACTCTGGAGTGGAGTATGATAGCAACAGTGCCAGTCCTTCAGCAGAGGGTCTTAGAACAAGAGATGGTGTTCTTCCTCCCATGTGCCATTCAAATAACTCACTAAAGATTCATGAGTGAAACGTGAGACAGATCAGAGGTCTTGAGATTCTAAAGGAACTATTTATTGGCTTTGCCAACTGCTATAAGTAACCAAGTAACAAAGTTTGTGACCATACATTGTCAAAATAATAAAAAAAAACCTTCTAATGGCATATGTCACCTGCTGACTCAGGACTCTGTATTGTTTTATAGGCTCTGAGTAAGCCTTGAGGAACACTTGTCATGTCTCCATGCTTTGCAATAAATCATGATGGAGGTTTTATCCTCCCCAATCCCCCTGTTCCTGTGGGAAAACTATTTTGCTAAGTCATGCTTCCCCCCCACTGTTCCTATTTCAGGAACCCACCTGTTTACTGTGTTAGGTCCAGAGTGTTGGTGTAAGACTACATCCTGCTAAGATCCCTTTCAGTTAAGATCACCTCTGACCTGCCTTTCAGAGACCTTTTGTTCTCCAAAATGTCTTTCAACTGATAAACATTTTTCCTTAATGGTTGGCCATAAACATTATTGATAGCAATCTAAAGCACAAAGAACCTTCACTTTTTTGTTGCTAATTTAGCTTTTGCTTTAATTCAAATGTTTTAGTCTTTTTAAATGGATGGCAAACTTGCTCTTTCCAAGCAAATAAAACCTGTTATGGTGGCTACTGAGGTGAATCCGAGTGGGATATTCAGCAGTGCGAGGTAGCGCAGGGGACTCAGCACTGAGAGAAAGTTGTACTCCTCTGTGCCTCTGAAACCACACTCTGTTTGGGGACTTTCAGACAGTATGCAACTCCACTGTTTACCTGGCTGTGATGCAAGTATGAAAATAAATAAACAGGCAGCTATGAGTAACACATGTAGCTTTCTTCAGCTTTGCAGTCGTGAAGAGTCAAGTGAGTCTACATGCTCTTCTTCATTAAAGTCTTCATGGTTGAGGGTCAACAGAGCATCAAAACGACTTAATGTCAATGTTGGAACCAAATCTTACAACTGGCGGTAACTTGGCAGCACATGGAAGAATGTGCTTTTAATGTAAGTGTAAAAATATTTTATTATATTCTAAACTGGCCTTGAGTATTTTATATTGGTGCATTTGTCATGTAAACGGGTGACTGCCAATTTTGAACAATAATTGAAAAAAAAATGTTATTTCTATGACACTGGTATCATGCACTGCTATATTGTGAGCGACTGAGCATTAGATTTGTTCAAGCTCAGACATGCTATGCATGTGAATGTCAATGATATAACACTGCCTATTATTTCTAGATACCTGGATGACTAAAAGACCCAACTATTTTCAAAAATGTTTACACAATAAACTAATTATGGTGCGTATATAAGCTAATGATTACACTGTTTGTATTTAGATCCAAACTAAGAAAGTAAAAGTAAAGTCCACTACGTTTTTGTTCACAGACTTGTTTAAGCCCTCTTGGTGTGCTTGTAAATATTATCCAAAGAGCAGGCTTCTGTCCGGCCCTCAGAGTGCACTCCGCATAGGGCAATATTTATCTTAGCACTGTCTTCCAGAGGAGGCTGGAAACAAGAACAAGGGGGCTAGGTAAACACTTCAGAGGGGTCTGAGACAGGCCGCTAACACTTTACAGAAAAGTGCCAGTGACTGACCTCTGATTGAACAGCATCGCACTAACTGGAGATCAGACAAAAGCAGGCAAACACACCATTGTTAGACGACAGGGGCCAAGTACTAAGTAGCAGAGTGCAGGCCAAGCGGAAACTGCTGCTATAGAGTGCAATATTAATGTTAGTTAATATTTCAGAGCCTTTTTATCATAGTATACTTACAGTGAAGCAGTACATAGTTTGGTATAATGCCTAAGTGAACTCTTTAAAATCAATGTACATCAGCAGCTAATTCTGATGTTTAATTTACTCCTTTAATAACATCTCAGTTTTGTGGTAATTTGATATGTAATGATCTAACAAACAAAAGGAGTACTTCATCTGTCTGTCACCTAGTATTGCTACTCCTAAAAACAAACCAATAATAGCCCCTTTAAAAAAACAAGAATAAACTTGTTGTGATATTAATTGGGTGTATACTCATATTGTCAGGAATGTGCCATAATAACTCTTGTGGCATATTTTAATGTGTTAAAAGGGACAGAAACAGAGCTTCTGAAGGTATCTCCATTAAGACGTTAGGTTGATTAGCTTGAAAAGGTTAAAATAGGGATGGATCAATCATTAATTTTTAATGGCCAGTTCCAATATCTAATTTCTTTTCACCCAAATCGATTGATGGCTTATTTTATTTACCTGATTTTTTATAAATGACCACATGAAACATTTCCAGTACTATCTGTTAGCCAAAGTTGCAGTCAACATCATTTCTTTCTCTTTAATGGGCCAAAGTGGCACAAAGTGCACACACTAAAAACAGCAGCAGTCTTTTTACAGCTGTAAAAATAGAGAACTTAGCTCCCCCGTGCTATTTACATTTTAAAAATCACCACACAGACCTGCCAAAATCAGGATGATATATTGTCTGATTGCTGATCTTGTTCAGAGTATAAATCTACTGAGCCCATCGGATCATCCAGCCCTAGTTAAAAAGTATATTTGCAAGTGTGAGGGTCATTTCCATTTATATAGAGCAAATCATATATGAGCAATCTGTCTTCTGTTCTATTACTTAGACTCAGCGGGAAATTACTAACACGGAAGAACTCTGAAAAACTGTCCTTTTAATTTAAAAACTGTCAATTTAAGGTGAACCTCCTTTAAACTGTCAAAATGCACAATCCACTCAAGAGTGTCCACCTGTCAGACGGTTAGTTCCGAGTGCCGAGTGCGACGACAATGAAACAAAATTAGGATTGAAAATTGTCAGCAATTATATGAAGGCCATGAGAATGAGGCTGAGAAACGTAAAAGCTGTGCACTGTGAACATGTGAAACAGGTGGAGACTTAGAAGCCCTCTAGCTGAATGGCTGCAGGCTGACAGTGAGGCAGAGTTCCACAATGAGCTCTGTCTCAGCTAAGAGAAGGGTCATTAACACAAATAATAGAGAGAAGCATCAACTCAGACATCTTAATTTGGTAATTAGCCATTAATGACAGGAAAACGTACTCGTTAGAGAAATGACTGCAAAAGAAAACTTTCCAGTGTATGCCCTTAGCTTTCAAAATGGGTGGCATGTCTCAGGCTGCCCACGTCCACTGCAGTAATTGAATAAAAAAAGTCAGGTGGTCAGTGCCTTAAGCCCTGGAACTATTGTTGAAAAGCCAGTAGATCTGGGTTTAACCTCTGTCTAGTAGTAAAATGCCAGACTACTGCGATTGTACGGGGAAAAAAACAAAAAAACAAAAAAGTTCCAGGCCAAGGTGAGACACTACAGATCAAGTATATTTTAAAATTACATTTACATATGCAAATTAGTTGTTCTCAACTTTTCAACAAATTAACAAATGAGATGTTACTGAATAGGCATATATTTGCATATTAAAAGAAAACCTCACCTTTGGCTCAGGTTAGAATTGAAATGTGAAAAGACACTCATTTAACGCAGCAGGTTATGGATGGTGTTAGGAAATCCTGTAAAATAATTCAGAATGTAGATGGGAATGGACATGGTTTATGAATACAGAGGAAAAAAACTCAGAACTGCATGCACTACCCAGTGAGCTATCAGAGAACCACTTGAATGTATGCTTTCATTAGCACAAATAAAATGGACATAAATACAAACAGATGGATATTCTGTTTGAATTCTACATGACAGAAGGTTTTCAGTATCATTTTCAATGACGCTTTTTTACATTTATTTATGTATTATTTATTTATTTATGGATTGATCCCAGAAGGGATTGCTTGAGTCCTCTGTATTTAACCCATTCACCTGAGTGAAGCAGTATGCAGCCGACAATGGCACCGAGGGAGCAGTGTGTGGGGATGGAACCTTGTTCAAAGGTACCTCAGTGGTGCCACTGGTATTCCTGGGATTTGAACTCACGGCCTTCCAATCACAGGGGGAACTTCCTAACCACCAGGCTACCAGCAGCCAAACATATAACACAACACGACTGTGGAAGAGATAACCCTGCACTAGTGTTGTCAAAAGTCCCGGTTCTTCGGTACCAAGTACGGTACCTAAAAAAAAAAATGTTACGGTACCAGGTTT
>JBBPDB010000002.1:9620580-9637420 GCA_037974465.1 Brachypetersius altus | reverse complement strand
GCAAGACATTTCAGAGCATTTTGCCCATTTTAGACACACACACACACACACACACACACACACACACACCAGTATTGAAAAAAGTATTGGCTGACATTATTTTCATCTGCTATATTTCAACTGTTGTTAATTAAAGCAATTTTCTTAAGACAAGAAGATCGTTCTCAAACTCAAAATGTCTACAAGCCCGTACGAAGAAATTAACAAGAAGGCATTGAATATTGTAAATGTGTGCTAATTCCGATTAGATTTACCTTTCCTTTCCTTCTTTCCATTCCTTCTACTCTAATGGCAGAACCAGCATTTTCTGCCCATCTCAACCCAATGCCAGTATCTGGTATCAGTTCAGTACCATCTCTAATCATTATGATGTTTTGTTGGCCAGCCATATTGTTCTTTGGGTTCACACAAAATCAGGAAATGTTCATACTAAACATGTATTAAAACTCACTCACTTCGGTTTATGCTGCATCTTTTACAATAATCTTAACTGGGACATGACGAGCTAAAATGGACCGTGCAATCTACAGTGTTGTATATTCAGGGCAAACCACCCGACCAGCCCAGAGCATTACACTACTGTCAGGAACAATTCATGAGCAAACGAATGTTTTTCTTTCCTTAAACCATGGCAGCCATACTGCTCACTTCCGTTAGGCCTGAAATTAGAGGGCGTATGAGGGTAGGAGTTATAAAAGCAGGCGGGTTTCTCTGCAGTCCAAACAAATCTCAGTTTCTCTAAGCTTTTGACCTCATCACCATGAAAAAACAAGCCTTGATTTGTAACAACCACAGTCCACTACCAAGCACAAGACACCAATCCAGCAAGGTTACTTTACCGTGAGCTCACGCACTGCAAAGGAAGGCAAGAGTTTGTGCAATCATAGCGCTCTTCACTTGCACTCGTTATTTGGCTGAGTGGTTAAGAGGAGCACAACCCCCTCATGCTCTGGGGCGACTGTCTGTCCACCAGCGGTCGGAGGATTCCTCTGTTTGTTATCCCTCGGTTCGCTGCATTTACACAGTCAACCCCTGCTGCTTATTTTGCTGGTCACACAGTTTACTATAGCCTGTCTGGGCCGGGTCCTTGGAGCATGTCCAGTAATGACTGCTGCTGTCCGGCCCTCCCTCTGACTATCTTCAGCACAACCGCCATCAGAGCCAAACTATGGGAAAAAAGGGCAGATTCTTGTAAAATCGCATATTTTGGGAGCTCTGTCCACTCCAAAGTTGTTTCTCTGTTCAGCAAATTAAAATTCAGTATAGTTGACATAGGGTGCATTCTGTCTCTCTTTCAAAGAGAAAATTCTGTTTGTACCACAGGCATAACCTTGAAGCGAAGCCAGCATGTCTAAACCTACATCCTCTGGTTAAACCTTAAAATTCTCTTTTTTAAAAGCACTATTTGACTTGCAAGTGCTGACAGCTGACTTTGTGGCATGTGTGTCTGTGACTAAGCTGGTTGATAGGTGTGCTAATCACTAATGGCCTTTAATATGAGACATGGAGTGTTATCAGCTCACACTTATATTACAAGCAACACACTTTCCAGGGATGAGATTCCACAGCAAAACAAAATAAAAACTGATAAACTGATAAATGTCCTTGTAATGGAAACACTAAAATATTTTATCAGTAGCACCCTTTTTCCAAAACACACAAACATACAAACAAACAAGTATTTATTAGGTTCTAACTGCTTAGTCTGTACGGATGATAGCATAAACAAGAGGAAAAACTTCACCAGTCAGTTTAGAATGGGGTACAGACCACTCTCATTCTGTGGTCAGCAACATGCTCATAATAGTCTAAACTGTTTCTTCATTTGGAGAATATAAATGTTATTTGGTGACATAAGTCCATACATTTTTTCCTGTAGACATTGTCACGAAATTCCAGAATTTCTAAAGTACCGGAATAAAAATAACGTAGTGCTTAAAGTATATAGGCACTAAAATGATTTTACATAAAATAAGGTCTCTTTTATACTTTAACATTATAACACCAGTTACTCCAGTTACTCAAACAGCTACTGCTGATAGCAGGCAACCACCACATTTGGCACAACTTGCTGGATTGTGGAGCTTTTGTGGTGAGGGTGCCAGTCTTCAGCCATCAGTACAATGTACTTGTAACCATATTCGTTTTGTAGCTACTTAATACACTCATAGTTGAGTTTGGAAAAGACCATTCACTCGTTCCATGTCACCGAATACAAAATGAAGACACATTCACAATTAAAAACAACTTTGGAGCTCCATAATAGTTGGTCTGAGTTTAGAAACCTACTTGACAACCAAATGTCATGCAGATGGTTTATAATTACTAAGTGTGGCTTTAAGCAGCTGCAGGTTCTCAACAAACTCACGTAACGTAAGTTCTGTTTGTGTTCTAGATGCTATGGCTGATATATTGCTCTGCAGTGTATATTATGCTTTTCTATCCTCTCTGGATGCCTGGATGGCTTCAGACATGTTCTTCCTGTCACGCTTTACTGGTCTGCTGGCCTGGCTCAGGGCTAAGATGTGGGTAGTGGTTGACACCCTGTTTTCATTACAGCGAGCACAGATGTGTCTGAACTTTGGACACGCCACATCTCACCATGTCTCGCCTGCACCCTAAGCTGGGGGAGCAGCCTGCTGACACAAGTTCATGCTTACAGCCCTCATACGTTCTTCTCTTTTAGACCCTTCAGTTGTTTATTGTTCCCCACTCCCACACTTAGTATAGTTGCTAGTGCAGAAGTGATTCAACATGGAATGACTGATCGGCCAACAGCTATAGACACGGGGCAAAGACAGAGAAGAGGGAGACAGGACACCTGGGAGGAGAGCCTTCCAGGGGCCGGTGAATCCACATCAGGAAAGGAAAACAGGAAGGAAGTCTCTCGGAGTCTGATGCCAGGATTAAACCGTGCATGCTGGGGATGGCATGCTTTTAAAAGGGAGCGGAAGAAGAAAAGAGAGGGAGAAACGAAGAGGGAATGAGCAGCGGAGCCGACTAATCCCCTAAAGCATCCATATATTGCTCCCGACTCCTCTCCCACCGCTTGTAAATGGCTTGGAATGTAACATGTTGTCTTTGGACCCCATGTGTGTAGACTCCTCCAGTAAGGAGAGATTTATGTGTGCAGACATTGCCTAAAGCTGCCTCTTTTTTGACTTTTAACTAGAGGCTTTGAAGCAGGACCAGAGCCTTCTGGCATTAAAGGAATATCACAGAGATGTACTTTCATTTCAGAGTAATTTATGTATTGTATCTTCTTGGGAGTTGGACTGTATCTCTGTCAGGGCTCAAATGTGTGATATTATGTCTGAATTTTATTACAATGCGGTTTAAATACCGTCAAAACAGATCATCCCTGTAATCACAAACTTCTCTCTCAAACCCTTCTTTTTAGTAGTCTTTCTAAAAGCCCTACAATATTCTTCAGATGTAACAAGTTAACAGTATAAACATATTTTATTCATTATTTTCACTCATCTTAAGCTCAGAAATATGCCAGACATTTTAAGTGCCAACATCAAAATGTTGAAGGAAAAAAAAAACCCTAAAACCCATGCGGTTTAATTCAAGCTAACTCTGAGGGAAAATGTGCTGGACTTCTTCTAGCCAGCCTCATTCTGTATCTAGGACATGACTTCTATGACTTCTATAACTTTCTTGAACGGCTAAAGAAAACCAGTTCAACTTTTCTAGCCTTTTGCTAAAATTGTCATGACTTCGAAGACAAATGGTAAAAAAAAAAAAAAAAAAAATCAAGACATCCCCTTGCTTTCACTTACCATATCTAATCTTTAAATCCCCTTTAGGGCTGGCCAGTCCCCCAAGTGAAATTTAAGATGGAGGGGAGGGATGAGGTGGGGGGTGACGGGGTCTTGGAAAGCCATCATGTTAACTGTTTATAAAAGCCACATGAATAAATCTCTTCATAAATCCCCTTAGCCTAGTTATTCATTGGGCCGCCGCTGGTGAAAGAAGTAGTTTCCACATGGATATAACTGATTCAAAGTTAGAATGCATAGAGATTTCAGGGCACAAGTACTACTCTGGGCACTTTTGCAACACAAGTTCATCTTTGCAACACCATGCACTTAGTTTGATAGCTATCACAAAGTTTTTACTGCAAGCATGGGTTCTAGTGCCTTTTTTAGATCTGTAAATAAGTTATACATATTCTTGGGTCATTTTACATTTTATCAGACACATACAGCCCTTAAATAATAACATTTCCCGCCTGAAAATATATCAGTGTCTTTTTTAAAGAAAGAAGTCGCTCCCAGACAGCTGTGCTGGTAAAAGGAAGTCAATAGGCCTTCCTGTAATCTGTGTCCCTGAGACCTCTCAGGTATCGGCCACTGGGAGATGCAGTGTCGATACACACTATTAACTGTATTTAGTTTGTTTTTCTGGCCATTAAAAGTCAATACCAAGACAAAACAACTTTTACTTGTTTTGTCTTCCTCAGGACAGCGGGACTGCATTCAAAGACTATTTGTTTATTGACACAAAATTTCAATTGGGACAAATAAGGGCACTTGACTACCAAGTAGTTCTTGTGCCTTATCTTATTGGTCTTTAAAAATCGGATGTGTGCGCGTTTTAATCAAGGAGGAGGAGCCGATATGGATTTAGGCCGCCGAGGCTTACCTGTGAAAGATCCCCATTCTCTGATTGCTTTTCACAGGGGCCAAGAAACCACAGCGGCGGAAGGGCCTCATTTAGAGAAAGAAAGCGGGAAGAGGGGAAAAAAACAGAACATAAATCCCTTTCTCAGGAAGATTAGTGGCTGTCCCTTTAGAGTGGGCTATGGACGGAGCAGCTTTTTTAAGCCACATTTTTCTCTGCCAGTGGCTTGACCCCTAGCGCACCCCCCACTCCCCAGGGCTGCCTGCTGCATGGCTGAGCAGAACACCCCCCACCCTTGCCTTCTCTCTCCAACATTCAACGTCTCCACAGAGACCTACCCAGAAGAGATAAAGAAAGTGTCCTAACTACTCACTCAAAGTGCTGGAGCAGAACATGCCCTATGACCAAAACTATACTGCATGCTCAGTCTTGGTCGGACATTTTTTTCCTATTGCTGATAAAAATCAGTCACATTCTCCATTTCACCATTCTCCATCAAAACCTTTTCTATATCCACACTAATGACCATACAAAGGAACATTACACTGAGGGCTCATTGCTCAGTAAGGCTTGAGCTGGTGTCAAGGCATGTGGTTCAATAAAAAAAATCCTCTGAAACGGACACCATTTACAAACCTTACAACTTTGCACTTTGTACCTGCTTCAAGCACATGTTGGCTTAAGTTGAGAACAGCAACTGGTCAAAGAGCCTTATAAATCCTGCAGATGGACACTCGTCCCGCTACACGCATGTGCAAGGCTGCGCAGCTGTGGGTTGCAAGTAGAAGTATAGACACTCAATTCTAACCAGCAGCTTTCAGTCCAAGGTAAAGCTCTGCTCAGTGTGAAAAGGTGTGAAGATTCAGTCTAAGCCAAACATAATGATGCAAAAGTAAACAGAAGGAAAGATTTCTTCATCATGGAATACTTCGGGTAGGCATAAAAAGCGTATTTCACATGTCCACGCTGCATCCCAGAACAGCTGGTCCGTAAGTAGAATTACTGTAAAAGCATGATTAGGTAAAATGGTGAGAACACTGCACAGTTTCCACCTTCACCTTTAAAGCATGGAAGCCAATCAAACTGGACTACTGCAATAAATGTCTGCATTAAATTCATTTAACCTAAATAAGAACATTTATTTCTCTGTAATAAAGTAATCCCCCATGTTTACGTGGATCAGGAGTCGAGGATTCACACACAGATTTTTTTCTGAGAATCAAACTCATCGTTTTACGTGGAAATCCTCACAATAACGTAGAAACTGCAAATATCCTCTGCCTTATTTTACTTTTTAGTGGCAATAAATACATTTTTTCTGGATTTTTTCACACAAGGGGATCCATTCACCTCGCCGTGGTGTCCCAATACTTTTGTTGTATATCTCTGTGGGGAACACAGGTTTACCTTTACATTTTCTTTAAAGGTGATGCATTAAACTGAGTTTAAAATGACATTAAAGTGTTCTGGGAGCATATTTAGGGTTTACACTATAAAACTAGGCATTTTATTTTGCCAAAACACAACAATGAGGTTTTTCACTATACGCGGGTGCTCTTGGAACGTAACCCCAGTAAGTGGGGGATTACTGTAATCAATAGTTTTGTCCCTTTTTAAATGTTTACACTTGGTTTTGCCTTAACAAAGTACTTTGGGAAAAAAATATTATTGATATTATGCTCACGCTATTCTGATTTAGCATACTTTGTGAAACAAACATTTTTCTAAACTTTCCTTTTGCAATCTTTTATCAATTTCAGTCTTATGTTTATAGCCTTACAATTGATTACTCAGCCACAAAAAACTGGGCCAAAAAACAACAACAAGAGAACATGTATGACCATGTGTGCCCTATTTTTTTTACAAAGTTATCAATCATTTTATTTAGATTCTAGCAGGTCATCAACCTCATCCATTAAACAGTCATATGCTGTAGTGCTACTCTTTGGCCATATCTATGTTCACTCTCTGTGGAGCAAGATCAGCAAAGAGAGTTCGCAGCCTCCGATTGCCATGGAACATTAATACTTTGGATCCTTTAAACTTACAGTGTTTCAAAAAATAATAATAATATTATAATAATAATAATATGTCTCTTTAATCACTTTAATCATCTTTAATTAGTACTTTTGATCCAAACATTTCTTGAGCAGTTTAATTGTTTAAGGTCATGCTAATTAAAATGTTGTCCAGCTCAAACCCAGAAAGCAGACGGAATAAGCATCAGAAAATATTTATGTATGTCTTTGTTGACTTTGGAGAGTGTGCAAACCAATGCCCTATTTTCACCAGCTTCTTTAAACAATTAATGATCATTGCCTTCTTATGGCAGGCCACCAAGCCCTTCATTAAACAGTAAAATGCCACAATATCAAAAGACCATTAGCATTTCAAAGGTCTTTCACCATCCTCATGTTTGTCAGAGGACTCTGACGGACAGCGCGGACCACTGCTCCACCAGCCGCTTTAAGTAATTCATAACATTTATACTCTGGAGGTAAGAACAAGGTCTTTCAACCTCGTTAGTCTGGGTTTTCATCACGCATTCACTGACATCTTTTAAACATGTGCTGCCTTTCTCGCCTTTGCTTTATTCTGTCTTTGCACCATCAAGTCAACAAGTGCTAAATGAACGAACCTTTCGGAACGTCTGTCAACACGAATCTGCATCCTCCCGACTACTAAATTAAAACGGGTTCCTCCACTGTACAACTGTTAAAAATTCCATGAAAGCCTTCCACTGTCCTTTTTATGAGATTTATGGACTGTTTTACATATAAGCTCTGTAGGGCTGGTTGCATTAAAATTCATCGCTGTCCTTGAGGTCACCTCTAAAGCATTTGATCATCTCCTCTTTAGTATTTCATGTGGGGGACTCACTCACCTGAAGGTGAACATCATCCTAGGCATATGATTTAGGACAGGCCCCTCACTTAATATTGATAGAGACTAGTTAAGGGTCTCTGGCGAAGGGGATGTTTTTTTTAAATAAGTTTTCACACACCTCGTGTCACTGCGGTTGGTGAGGGCTTCTTGGGCAGGTCAGAGAAGCTGCTAACATCCAGGCCCGAGCCCTTGCACTCCTTCTTCTCAGGGGCCGCTGGGGTTGTGGTCTCCATGACAGGATCCGTCGAGAGTCTGAGGATGAAAGGAGAGTTAATGGTGTCAGTGTCTATATGCAAAAAGAGTTTATAAACTCATGAGAAGACGTCACTTCAACAACAATCACTGTACATGCTTTAGTGAAGTGGGCTTCACCATCATACACCTCCTTTACTCCCCCTCGTTCAGCCTACAGGTTTAGAAGGTATAAGGAATCTTGTGTAAATGAAAGTAAAGCTTAAAAGCTGTGGATGTAGTGCGGCGCTCGCAAACGGGATAATACAAAGAGCTTCCTCTCCGTACACTCGAATGCTGCACTGAGAGCAGATGATTTGGCAGCGTGCCGCTTGTTTAACTTCGTGGAACATACAAGATTATCCTTGGTGCAGTGCAAACAAGTGCCGGTCAGGGGCTGAAAAGAAGTCCCTCTTTGAGGCCTTTCAGGCACTGATTGAGGCCGTCCACAATGTTTGCTTTTTAGCTGATGAACAAGATGGTTGAGAGTGGCTGAAGAACAGATGTTGCCAGTGGTTTAATTAGCTAAACTTCCCTCATGCTGACGCAATCAATGTGGCCTCATAATTGCATAAATAAACAAAAACATAATGCACATAACACATGTTCAAAAGCTACTCTCAATTTTATGAGAACTGGACAAAATACAGCCTTAAGTATGCGGTTTTGATCCTCAAGGTTACAAGATGAGAAAAGCAAATGTTAAGTTATATGAAAGCCCAAAAGGGCTGGATGGCTGCCGATATCGAGTGCAAGCGAACATGGCTGGGTTTACTGTGGATGGTGAGGCTAATAAGAAATCACACATGAAAGTGCAAAGACATTACACCTGTTGGCAAGTCTGGATGCACAGGGGTCCAAATTGGATGGCACATGAGAGTAGCTGCTCTCATTTATAGGGGAACTTGAACGCACCAGTTTAAATGTGTTTATGCTTAAAGGCAAGCAAAAGGGAATTAACACTTACGTTCTTTAAAATAATTTCCAACTGAGTCAGTGTTGTTAGCCAAGGAAATGGTTTTCATTCAACGTACTGAAAAGGGTTTCAGGCTTTCAATCCGTGGTAAATTCTGTTTAAATTCTTTTGAACAGTTAATAGCAAATACAGCTTTGCTTTATTCATAATTAGCCCAAATCTATAATTGTGACTAGGAATAAGCTTGGAGTCATGTTGAAACCAGCATGTTAGTGGTCTACAAGCAATGCATGAGCATTGCTATTTAACCATGCCAAATCCAAATATCATTTTCCTTATGGTCAGCATCCTGTAAGACGAACATAGACCATATTCATCACCTCTCAGGGCTGCCAGTGGCAGATTTCATTGCCAAGGTAAGCCGATTAGAGGTGGGCTGTTGGGCTTGGACGGCATCTGTTTCACTTCTTGTAAGCCAAGAAAGTCCATTTGCCGTCCTGTCTCATTGACGCCTCTTTTAGACTTTTCTTTGGAGATGCTACTAAACAACTTTGACTTCAAAAGGCTCCTTTATAACCCCTGACAATGTAGCACTCGAGCTGTGTGTGACTTGTGATCTTTCTGTTGTCACCAAATGACTCGTGGCCAGTTATAACATTATGTACATTTGTAAACCGCCCTCCTAAGGAACTGCCCCCCAAGTAACCTGGGCCCTCACTGTGCAAGGTTGTTCTTGTTCCATGTCATTAGCAAAATCATTAGGCAAGGCACAGATTAATCTTTGAAGACTGTGTCCAAATTCCACCATGCTAAAACTGGCACCAGAAAGAAGGAACGACTGCAATAAAGCCCGCTTTAGAAGACAAACATAGCAAATATGTTAAACAAAACAAGGTGTTAGTACTTCTCCCACTCAGGTTCTGTCTACGACACATGCACCCTTCTCCATCATGGTCCGGAGCACCAGGCAGAGACTGACCCTTTGACAAGGCTACCGAGAGCTGATGGAACTGTACAGGTGTCAGGAACCGAGTGGACAGGTGGCGGTGAGTGTGGAAAAACGACAAGAGAGCGCCTCTTTCATTCTAGATGGTTGCTCTGACAAGTGCAGCGTGTGAAAAGGATCAGAACCCCAAGTCCACGTGACTGGGGTCTATGAGACCCTGCAGGGTGGAGGGCTAATCCTCCCTAGAAGCCCCCTGCTCTCATTCTCCTTCTGCTGCTGAGCTCGTTCAGTTAGACCACAACTATCTTTTAGGCCAGCTACATTTAATCTCATGACTTACAGGTGCCAAATTTTGATTTAGTAAGAAAAAAAAAAACCTTAAAGCAGCACAGAAACCTTTGATACTTTCTCTCCATTTTTGCTGCTAGTTTCAGAAAGGAAGGACTGGCAATTTTTTCAACAAACCCTTCGTTATCTTCTTGCTTGTTGGTTTCAAAGCATTTCCGTTTTCACTTTAAGTAATGAGAATGACTGGTGATTCCAGTGAAAAAAAAACAGTAATTATATGGGATCTCACAGTGTCAACATTTTTTTTCTCTTTCAAAGAAGTTCACACTGAATGAGATTTGGGGAAATGAATGCGTGACGGACAGCTCTGACCATTTCCTTTTGTGGCTGTAATCACTTTGAAAGGAAGTAACAGGTGTGCAGGGGACCCTTAAACTTACAGGCCTAGTTGAGAATGGGCAAACCCAGGAATACAAAGTGCAACCTCCCTGACCCTGCGGAACAAGCAGTTCAGGCAAGCGCACGGCTAAAAAAAGTCCTTACTGAATTCCATCACTTGGAGCAAATAGTACTGAAAGTACTGGCACTAGAACTGTTGGCAAGGCAGCGGAGTACGAACGTATCTGGGCTGCTATAATATTAACATAGCAGGACAAACTGCTATATGACAGGGATTTAAAATAAGAGTCCAAATGATTTTTTTGACAAGTCAATTTCACCGAAGGACGCAATATGCATGTTTGCCTTGGAGCCTCATTACATTCCAGCTGCTCAACTCTTTCACCAGTTCTTCGTGGAATGCAAACACACACCAAAGCAAACTCTTAATTTGAAATGTTCAGTTTCGCAGTGTTTCCTTGTTCCATATCTTTGGCACGGGAGCCACTGGAGATAGAGGTCCACTGTCATACTCAATGACCCTAAAAGCAGGTCATGGTAAGTGAAGTTTCCTGTCTCTAAGTCATCCTCAGACAAAGACAATTCTTGTTTGGAGTTGAATCATATGGAATGCCCCAATGAATCAACGACATACATTTACTATTGTTTTCAAATATCAACTGCTCAGTGTTAGTTACCCTTTCCAACTGCACAAACACATTGTCCAGAATTTGTCACTACTCCAGGTGCGAACACTATTGAGACGCATGAGTCCATCTACAAGTGCACAACTCATTCATTCTTTTCGCAAAAAGGAGAAAAAAAACAACCAAATTGAGACAAAAACACAGATGTTTTTTTAGGTCAACCCTGACCACTGTGGTTGACCCACCAATATGGTCTTCCTCTTTTCAGTAAGAGTGCTGTGGAAACCTTTAATTTAATTCACTTTTTACTGACCAGCATTTTCCCTTGAGGTCATGCAGCAGTATAACACCGCCTTGCGCTTATGTCAAAATAATAGTGTAGGGGAACTATATTTCATGGCATTCCAGAACACACACTCAGGCCTTGTCCTCGAGGAGACATACTAAATGTACTGTGAAATCAGAGATTTCAATTTAGCTTTTATTTTCCATTCCATTTCAGCTTGGCTGGCCAACGGCAATATTAATGTAGTTTATATCTTTTTGGTGCTTCCATTGGATTCCTGTCAAATGCAAACACGTAAAAGGTGCAGGTGTCTTTTCGTGACAGAGTTAGCATATTTGCTACCTGGGATTCCAAAAAGAGAGAGAGAGAGAGAAAAAATCTTCCCCAAGTGAATCAAACTGGGCCAGACTGAGGTAGATATGAATGGCTATTGAAGCCAGATGTGCTAAACACTACCAGAACATGCCCAAGTGCCTTCCACACAAGCGTGCTTTGATGAGTTGGCGCTTGGCTTGCGTCAGTAACATCACTGACCTCCAAGAAAAACGTCAAAAAGACAGCCAAAGTATTAGGGATGAGACCTCCCTTCCCCCCATCAAGCCTTCAGTAAATGTAATATCCTGTGCTTGATCTCTTTGTCCACATCCAATCTAAAACAGATGTTGACTTCGCAACCTACACATAAGCATGAGGAGGAATCCCTCTCTGAAGTCAAACGCTTCGGCTGCATGAGAAATGGAGCTCTGCGCATTTGAGGTGCTAACAAAATCATTACGAGGTTTGTGTTTACAGTAAATGGGGTTTCGAAACAAGGTAAGGCTTACTTAGACGACATACTACGAGAGTTCTAAAGCCACAGCTGTTGCTTCTCACATCACAGAGCTCATGAAAGAATTTCTTTCCTCTCAACACCATTTGCTCGGGTCGCTAAAACTGAGCCGTGTTGTTAGCACTCCCTCGTCACAGCCTCAGCTGTCAGTCCGCTCACCCTGAACCAACAACAGAGCGATACTTCCTTTATTAAAATGTTAATTACACATTTGAGTAGGCAACCATGGTCATTGTGTAACATTTTGAATGCATGTGGTGTAGTGCAGTAAATTGAATATGGCACAAAAAGTAAGGCAGGAACGAGATTTTACGCTGGGAATCTCAACCACAAACTAACACACAGTCAGGATTATAGTATCAGGGTTAACGGGAACTGTTAGAACCCAAAACATGGACAGTAACTATCTTTTTTATATGTCTGAAAATGAATGGAATATTACCTACATTTCTTTTTTGTCTTTCTGAGCATGACTCACTGCACCCACTGCAGAGATTTTGTCCCGGATCCTGACAACACAATAAGCTCCAGGAAGACAATGTAGTAGTTAGTCTATCAATTATCATCAAGAGACAGAGAGAGTCATTGTGGGAAACTCAGAAACCACACATTGTACACTGTTTACCTTGTCTGAAATGGTGAAGTAATGCACCCTTGTGGGATGAAGTGTGTAAGTAAAAAAATATCCACAAAACAGGAGTAAATTATGAAGTTTCACTGCTTTTAAATGAAATTATTTGAGATTAAGCGCATTCTTGATTTCTGTCACTCAGCAATTAGCCATGTTTAATGTCAGATTCCTGTGACTATAGAGTCACTCTGAAGATTTCTCTGCACTATCGCAGTGGGTGAGCATATTTTACCGCTCAGTGTGAGACATCCATCTGTGTCCCGGTTTGTTGTCTGAGCTGTGAGTCAGCAGTGTGTTGGCTGTGGGGAGGAAAAGAGGGCCTGTGCTGTCTGATGCTGAGTGTGTGTGTGTGTGTCAGGGCAGCAGGGGGAACAATACCAGCTGCTTGACACCCCAACACCTCTGATCTGGTCACCTACAAACCAACTGCTCTAGGATGGAGGCTTATTCTGCTGCAAGAAGGAGCGTTTATATCTACATAGCTGACACTCTTATCCAGAGTGACTTACAACTGTAGGTGTATGTAGCACCAAACAGCACAAGGACAGATATGGCAAGAATTTCTCAGAGCGCTAGATTTACAAGCTCGCATTTGGGACAAACATGTGTGACATACAGGATCTAGCATACCTACTGAATTATGCTATCAGTCCTACTGTTGGTATATTAGAATGTCTAATGATCAAAGGCATTTTAACCTCAATATCTTCTCTTCCATGAAATTGGTCAGGCAGTAAACAAACCCATCTACTGTGGTCTTTCCCACTGCTGTAATCACACCAACGGAAGCCAAATGGTGCAGTAATACAGAGGGAGCTCATGAATACCAAAATAAGAACTGGGACCCTGTATGACCCTGAGTTCCTCATAGGCACCAGGACTGGACTAGAAGGGGTCCTTCTTGGACATGGAAACTACTCTTTAACTACTCCTAGACAAGGTTGTGATTTATTTGACTATTTTAAGTCACTGTACTATTTCTAACTCACACATTTCTAAACCAGCACTCTACATGTGACATTTCTCCTAATCCAGATTGTGACCGCTTTACTTATCCTGAGAAGTGCATTCTCGTAACCTACGCAGTGCACAGCCATACATCTAAGTCACGCCATGGTTTAGGAAGATGATGACAAGAACGCAGATGATCCTAATCTGTCCACGCATAATGAGTGAATTCCTCCGTGAGCAGCCTCGGCCTGGCCAGCGCCCAGCACAGCGTTCAGCTAGAGGCCAACAAGCGGGAGTGGACGTGTGTGTCAGAGAGCGGGGCGGGCCGATTGCTAAAGACTACCACATGGCTTCCCCTCGCTCAACATGTCCTTGCTCGTCTTCCAGCCCGGCTGGAGAGGAGTCTGTGGCCTGGCAGGGGTTCAGCAGCTAACCTCCAATGGTCCCGCTTTTCCTATGGAGCATAACAGGGAGATCCGTCCACCCACTCTGTTCCTGGCAAGCCCTGTCTGGAGCTACGGGAGGTCACGCGATAAATCACAGCTCACTTGCGTTGGCCTCTGCACTTTCAATAATCCAGTCTTGGAAGCACAGACAGAAGACTACCCTGACGGAGTCTACACTGTGCTGCTTACATTTTAGAATAGACTTCTGAATCAGATTAGCGCCAAAACAACAAACACTTAGAACAGTGTCCCATTGTTTGAGGCGGTGTCAGCGAAGAGTATGAATGGCACGAAGATGACACCATGACCGCTATGATGATACTTTCACTACCGCCTGCTCTCATGGGGCTGTCCCCGATGTAACAGTGCATCATCTGGTTACATTTACACTTCAGGTATTAATTAACTGGTATATAAAAGTCATCAGAGAGGCACAGCATGTGATACTTCACAGTATTTTGATTCAAAAGCTGGCAAAGTATGAGATGGCTGGAGGCACTGCAAACGCTCAAGACCACGGATATATGTGTGTGGTAATCCATGGTGTTAAGCATTCACAGTGCCTCCAGCCATCTCATAGTCTTCTCGATGAGTCAGAAGTTGAGTAGGAGCCATCTTCTCCATGCATTAGCTCATTCTAAAGGTGGTCTAGCAATGATTAATCACAAGGACGACTGTTCTCATGGTCTTACGATGCTCCGCTGAGCTACACATCGTAGAACCACCAGCTGTCCCTACATGGGCTCTATTGCTCAAAAAGATGTATAATTTTGGTAACACGTAATGTTTACTCTTGGTCGAGCCATGAAATAAATTTGAGTCCATCCTCCGCACTCTCTGCCTGGTGGCTTCGATGAATCACAGGTGGATGTGTGGTTTGGGAAATGCTAACAGTGCTCTGTGGATGTAGTCAATGCCCAGCTCCAACAAATCATATATAAGTTTGTATAAACAGTATCTGTGATTTCATCTGCTGACTTCTTTTTTTCATTTCAGCGTAGGAGGCCGGAGCACAAAAGAAAGTAAACTGCAGGTCAAAGCAAATAGAGGGAACAAAAGGAAAAGCTCATTTTGTTGTTTTACCCATTTATTATACTCTGAAAACGAGTTTGTTCCAGTTCATCTCATACTAAATTGTGAAAATGAATTTTTACAGCCGGTGTATCATGCCCCTTTGTGAATAGTAAGAAACAACCATTTTTAACTTCTTCTTTTCTTACCGCATAATTCAGCAGGATATATTAATCACCCACAATTAGAAAAGCACACCTTCTTTCTCGTTATCTTCTATGAGGTTATCTTCAACATGACATATTAAGGAACTTATATTTTAGTCAACATAAAGCCTATTTCTGTCATTTTCTCTAAACCGGGCCTGTAAGTAGGCGTATTTTCTTAGCTTTGGCATAGTTTCCAAATGACTAATGAGGTCAATCAATCAAACGCGGGGCCCAGTGCTTATTACTGCCATGCACTTTTTAGGGGCTTATTAAAGTCTTATTGAGGCCATTTCTTACACAGATGAGTGTGTGGTTTCATTGGTTTCTTTGATGATGGGCCTGGAGTGAACAATGTCAGTGTTTAACAATGCCCTAGTAGCTGTGCATGAGTCGGGGAAGAAAAGCATGAAGGATCCTATCCACACTCAAAAAACCGGATGTGATGTGGTCTTAATTAACCCCAGACTCTAATGAGAGAATGAAGCAGATGTCTGCAGAGGTCTCCACCAGTCGCTAAAATGCAAGGATTGTCCTTAGCCCCAAAGGCCAGCGCTTTGGAGCTGGAACTCAAAGAGCACCTTTTGAGAGGATAAATAAATGTAAGCAGTTAGCAGTCTTCATATCTCTCTGTTGACCCACTGCCCTGGCCTCATCTCCAGTCGAACTCAACATTAGGAAGGAGCACTGAAAGCTTGTGAGGGACATAAAACTTCAGATGATTTAAGTTCCGCCAGTTCACTTGGAGACACAAATGTACTTCAGCAGCTCTATTTAACTCAGAGCTTCAAGGTCTTGTCTTGAACAAAGAAGTGTCAAGTTTAAACTGAGCTCATGCCCATTAAATAATGCTATTTACATTCAGTGCATATGCTGAACATACATGTACTGTACAATGACCCTTCAAAGCTCAAGTCTCTTTATTTATTTCCATCCAAGTTGTACAGAAACTTATTTTGTCCTACAATGTGGGTTTGGGCAGTGTGACAAAAACAGGGAGGCATGATAAGACTTGGTCAAGATCGTGAGATCAGGAGGCCTGTCACAATCATGAAATGTTAACAGATGATTACGTGGCAAGTAAATAGTTGTAATAAACAATTTAATTGTCCTTTGATTGTTCACTGTATGCAGCTATTACGTAGCTTGCAATCTATCAATCAGTCACTTTACTATCTTCATTTTGGCCAATTTGTGCTGTAGTTTTATGCTGTAAAGAACACCAGTCAAGTACGTGCACTCATCATGAGCTTGAATGCTGCTGCTCCAGCAGCAAAATTTTGCATAATTATGCAACGTTTTGAGCTAAACAGTCAACTGTCACTTACTTTAGGTTTATTTGTTTTTGTTTAAATAGGCCAGTGTAACTTTACAGAAATCAGGATTAATAGTTCACAACTAGTGCATGCCAAAACAAAAACCTAAAATTTGATACTACAAAAAGTACCAAAAAATTCTCAGAAAAACTTGTGACCTTATCAAAAGAATAAAAAATATGGTCTCCAGAATAGCTCAAACTAAGGTCATATTAGTTAGACCTTGGCCACCTTTGTTTTATA